>PPKU02000012.1:128724-201230 GCA_003706265.2 Nakazawaea holstii | reverse complement strand
GTGTGAAGAGCTAAGTGAAGAAGAGCTCAATGGAACCGAGCTTGTACCTGACGATGGACCCCAAGATAAACTTGATGTGACATAACTCAATGGGACCGAGCTTGTAACTGATGAAGGAGTCCACCATGAACTTGATGAAACACTACCAGAACTTGAGTAAGCAGTTGTCGTCGATGTCGATGGAGTCAAAGTCGTACTGATGGTACTTGTAGTGGTGCATGAACTCGACGATGATGCAACCGTTGAACTGTAACTAGATGGACCACTTGGAGTGACGCTACCAGAAGTCGAGTAATAGATTGACGAAACACTGATGTGTGAAGAGCTAAGTGAAGAAGAGCTCAATGGGGCCGAGCTAGTTCCTGACGAAGGACTCCACGATGAGCTTGATGTAACCGAACTCAATGGGATTGAACTTGTACCTGATGATGGACTCCACGATGATCTTGATGTAACTGAACTCAATGGGACCGAGCTTCTACCTGATGATGGACTCCACGATGAACTTGATGTAATCGAACTCAATGGGACTGAACTTGTACCTGATGAAGGACTCCACCATGAGCTTGATGTTACGGAACTTAAAGGAACTGAACTTGTAGCTGATGAAGAAATCCACAACGAGCTTGACGAGACAGTACTTGAGCTGCTAGAGACAGTTATTGTTGTTGTTGGAGGAGGCAATGTCGTGCTAACTGTGCTTGTAGTGGTACATGAAGTCAACGATGATGCAGAAGTTAAGCTGTAACTTGAGCTGTAACCTGATGGACTACTTGGAGTCACACTTTCAGAAGTTGAGTAAAAAATTGAGGAGATACTGGTGATTGAAGATCCGAGTGACGAAGAGCTCAATGGAATTGAAGTAGTACCTGACGAACAACTCGATGGATGGGAAGTGGTAGCTGAAGTAGCCGAACTAAATGGAATTGAACTAGTTCCTGATGTGGTTGAAAACGGTGGGACTGAACTAAATCCTGATGTAATGGAAGTCGATGGAATTGAACTGGTATCCAACGTGGATGAACTCAATGGCAGTGATTTAATACTTGAAAGAGAACTTAACCACGAACTGGATGAGATCGTACTTGAACTGCTATAAACAGTTATCGTTGTTGTAGGAGGAGGCAAAGTTGTGGTAACCGTGCTTGTAGTGGTACATGAAGTTGACAATGATATCTGTGTTGAAATGGAACTAGATGAAGAACTTGAAGAAGTCGAGTAAACTTCCGATGGACTAACCGTAGATGATGATCCCAAGGTGGAAGAAGTCAATGTGATTGAACTAGTTGCTGATATAGTAGAGCTTGACGAAGTTTCGGGTGACGCAGTACTTGAGCTACTATAAACAGTTATCGATGTCGTTGGCGGAGGCAAAGTTGAACTGAATGTGCTTGTAGTGGTACATGAAGTTGATGATGAATCGGAGGTTGAAAGCTGACTTGATGAATCACTGGATGAGGCACTTCCAGTTGTTGAAACTCCTGATGACACAGAACCTGATGATTCTATAGGCAAAGAGGAACTCAGCGAAGTCAAACTTGGACTGGTTGTTGAAGTTTCTGATGACGATGTGGTAATCAACGAGGAAGATGTTGAGAAGACGCTTGAACTTGCACTAGTGGATACCAAGATAGACGATTCAACTGTGGATGATTGAGTGGAGAAGTTATTTGTGGAAATTGTACTCCATTTTGAAGATGACACTGAGCTTGAAGAAGATGTCGATGAAGTCCAAGGAACTATTGAAGTTGATGAGGTGGTGGACACTATTGCTGATGTGGTACGTGACAAAAGTGGTGAAGAAGATGAGATGGTGGAGAACAATACCGATGTAGCAGATGATGAAGTTGAAGGAGTGGATGAAGTTGAGGAAACCAAAACCGAGGTGGTAGTTGATGGAAAAGATGAGGTGGTTGGTCCTGCCGTGGAAGAAGATGAGATTGAAGCAGTAGAACTAGTCAGACCAATTGGTGATGTTTCTTCATTGCTGGAGATGGTCAGGATACTCGATGATGTGGTTTCTGGGAAACTGCTTGAACTAGTATTTGGGATGGTCAGAATACTCGATGATGTCGTTTCTGGGACACTGGTTGCACTAGTGGTAGGTGAAGATGAATCTTCAGTAGTAGTACTACTACTCAATGGCGTCGAAGAAGTGATACAAGTGATTGAAGCTGAACAAACAGGTGAAACACTCAACGTAAACGTTGACACCAGAGTCACAGTTGCAGTGAAAGTTGAACAATCTGGGGATTATACCAATGCCATGTTAGTGTCTGTTGATATTCACAATTATAGATGAATTAAGGGTTTGTTTATCATAAGATTTTCACATTTGTTTTAGATTTTTTTCATGATGTTTTTTTATCCCCGAACACACCAATATATAATGATTTTAGTAGTATACTTACCAGAAGAAGTTTTCGGAAAATGTCTTTTCCCTAACAGTTGACTCTTGGGCAATGCCAGAGCAAAAGCTTGATCTAGATAGACCAAAGCGAAAAGCCAAATCGAAGCCTGTTTCAATTGAAAGATCATGTTGAAACTCCTTTGACTTTAACAAATTGATTCTTCAATGATTAGCTGTTGATAATAATTGGTATAAACACTTTAAAGTAATACATAACCGGATCTGAAATTCTATATATACGTATCTAAGATTTGAGACGTTACAAAAGGCTTGTCGAATGATCATTATCGGCTTCAAACCAGATTTGTCTAAGAACAAATTCAGCCTAAGGAGAGAGCCGCCCTTTCTAAAAAATGTCACTAAAGAGTTTAATTACTTACTTTATCAACCGCCTTGATGTGTTCTACATTCGGTAATTAAACTTAGAAGCAGGTAAGTTTTCAAAATCATGTAAGAGGTCAAATCTGCGGAATGGTGAAAATAGGAAACTAAAACCTGCATTCCATAACATGTTCCTATTGACGTCGCTTACTGAAATTGCATAAGTGGATTTACGAGGTAACCAAACGTAGCTCGGTATATAGCTGTAGCAATATTCTTGTTAAGTAACTAGGGTCAACAACATAGGTTCAAGAAAGTGGGCACTTGAATGGTGCTTATCAAATGGGGTTTTGTTGTTTTCATGCAAGTCCGCCTGCATTTTGTACATTTTGTTTTTTTCACGTTTTTTTAGGCGACATGCAACTAGAACTTTATACATCTATGTGTTTTTCATTGCTTTGAACGAATAATCCAGCTAGTAACAGTAACCAGACAAATCCACTATTGTACTGCTTATAATAACAGATCCCTGTGATGCTGTGGTTTTTCAAAAGAACTAAGGTTTTCGGTCAAATAGTATTATCGTTATTGTTGTTCTTATACGAGGGAAAGCAAGGGCGTTCCATCAGAAAAATTCCAGATCAATTGCGCGTGTATTCTGTGCATATGTTCTTCAGTCTTCCACTAGATAAAGTATAATTTGAATAATCGGATCACGCCTTCAATTGTGCAAAGTCTCAAGGTGGTATCACCCAATTGAGCGAGAGTTATGGAATGTCGATAATTAGATGAAACAGAGATTTGTGGACTTTCAAATCATGATGTTATGGATAATTATGTAGAAGAAAATCCCTACTCTAATTTCGTAAATAAAATTAAAAAGCCAATATAACAAAATTTTATCTCAACCAGCATTAGTCTACAATTACAAAAGCGAGTGATTCAACAATGTCTTCTATTTATCTACACGATGACTGTAAGTGAGAGATCTTTTATAAATTGGAGGAGAAAGGGAGCTGAAATATTTTTTTTGAGAGCAGATTGTTCGATGGCGGTAAAACTGCTTTTACTCAAAAGTGAAACTAGATCTTGTGGAGGGTTGCTTTGCATTTAAATGTGAAGTGCTACAATTGTTCTACGATTTTGGCTTAATCTGGGTGTATACGAATTTAAATTGTAATATTTTGATCTTCTTCAAGTAAATCATATATACATCAGGTTTATGATATATTTATATGACCAAGAATTGACTGAATAAAAGTCAAGATGTGATGATTGTAAATTTTGCGAATGTCATTCACCAGTTGAACTGCACGTCATACAGTATATCATCCTCTAAGAAAACAGATTTTGCCTGTATAATTTTCAAATCCTTCACATACAATTTTGCATTGGCACCGACTTTACCCTGTGAATTTAATTCATTTTTAGTCAATTCAAATGAGATCTTCAACACTTTTTCAACTATTGTCAATGTTTCACCCAAGGACTTGATCAACCCATTGGGTGTTTCATAATACTTATAGAAACGATCCATCAATATGCCACTGAATAAATCACCACTTCCAGAGAATGCTGCATCAATTATAGGTAATTGGAAATAGAATGGGTCTGAACCAATGGATGAACCTGCACAATGAATCAATCCATTAAGATACACTGATGTGACAACAACATTGGGCACTTTATACAAGTCGTGAAATTTGAGCATGGCAGTTTTCAAATCTGATAACGAATTGATCTTCATATCTGTCAACAATTCCATTTCAAATTGATTTGGCGTCACTAATTTGATAAGTTCAGATCTTAACATCTTTTGATATATAGGTAGAATCTCCTTGCTAACATAAAGTTTCCCATTATCACCTAATACTGGATCCAATACCCAAATACAATGACTGTTGTGATTTTCGATATAATCACTACATATGTTATTCACAATCTCAAGGCTGGATGCATCAGCAATGTAACCTGTTAACAACACATCATAAACGCAGCCAATTTCCATCAAGCCTTTATAAATATCATTGATTTCTGATGAAGATGTCTTTGTACCGGTAAATGTAGGATAACCAGGATGATTTGAATAATTAACAGTATTTAAAGCATCGACGTCCCAACCTTTATACTGAAGTGGGAAGGTGGCAGCTTTATTTCCTACATATCCATGCACCACATGCGATTGAATGGATAATACTCTCTTCGAGACCAGATCAGCTGGTATTGTCATACTGTTCTTATCTACGTTATCTGATCAATTGAGAATTCTCACTCAATTCTCGTGTAAATTTATCGAAAGGCAACGGCGATCGCGAATAGGCACTTTTTGGTACTGAACACACGATCAAATATATCAAATGAAATAGAATGTAGAGGTGTACACTGCATAATCTTTCACGTAATCGTCTATACATCTGTATATGTTCACATGAGGACTCTTCAACTTCCATTGAGGTGAATTCAAATGAATTAAATGACATCAATCAAATTGAGCGAGACCGAACTGATTTGTACCAAACCGAAGTGAACTGAAATAACTTCAAAATCTTCTCCTCATCATCAAGGATACACGAAATAAATAAAGAATAATGAAATTAAAGTTGTTCGATGGATAAACAAGATCTCCCATCGTACTGCCATCAAACCTACCGCAATGATCTACTGGCAACGAAACCAAAGCCCAAAAACAAAACACCAAAAAAACGCCAATTACTTTTAACTCCAAACGACAACAAGACAAAAAAAAACACGATGCGCAAAAATAAAAAAAACGCGTTAAAAATCTCACGTTGATAATAAAGAAAAATGTCACACAGAAAAGAAGCAAAAATCCCCTTTTAAATAAAATGATGATTTCTTTCCTTCATATATTTAATTGAATTCATAGGTCCATCAATATATATATATATACACTTCAACTACAAGATCCATTCAAGCTAGTCTGTCAACGCTGCCACCAACAAGTTATCCCGCGTTCAACAACCTCCCAATAAACTTTGTTGTGATTGGATTTTTTACAACACAAATCATTTACGGGCAACAGAAGGAGAAGAAAGTCTGTTATATACAACAATACATATATAAATGGAAGATCATTTCAAAACTGGTCCAAAAGAGAACATCAACACATCCAAAATAATGGGACTCCATCACCGTCAACCATTACAAGAGATTCAAGAGGAATCAAACACTTTCTCCTTATTGCCTCCTCATAGTAGTACACCAAGAGTTACAATTACCACATCTCCAATCACTGGAACTGAAAATGATGATCTCAAAAATGACAAGCTACCTACACTAACGACTCCACCACAGTCGGTCACAAGGTCAGTTGCCAGTAGTGCTACAAGATCTCAACAACAACAAGAACAAGATCAGAGACAACTAAATTCATCAGTTCTAATTGAAAAAAATAACACCAAGTCAAGAAAGTTGAAAAAGACAAAGAGTGCAACTTTGTTATCTCCTGCTTTTTCATCACCTCCTCCGTCAAAAGCAGAAAGAACTTCCAGCTTGCCACCACCTCCAGATTTGCCCAAATTTGTATCTAGCAACATTTCCAAATTAAAGACAAGTACAAAGAAGGAAAAATCTAAGGAAGATATAGATGAGTTGAATAGACAAGTACCACCACCTGAGTTGATGCCAAGAGTCGTTGATACTTCGACTGACTTCACCAAGAAACCAGCATATTCTTATGCAATGTTAATTGGTATGTCAATTTTGAGAGCTCCAAATAGAAGACTTACCTTATCGCAAATTTACAATTGGATTTCTGATACTTTTAAATATTATAAAAAAGGTGATGTTGGATGGCAAAACTCTGTAAGACATAATTTGTCATTGAATAAAGCATTTGTGAAAAGCGCAAAGTCAAAAGACAGAAAGGGACATTTCTGGCATATTGCTAAAGGTTGTGAATATCAATTTTATTTAGGTAAAGGTTGTTCCACTCCAGTTGGTTCAACCACTATGGAGAAATTGGAATCGGTTAAATTGAGTGATCCAATGGAATCCGCTTTTGATAAAGAACAACAAAGGCTGGCCAAGAGTTATTCTGATTCTTCCTTCATATACCAAAATGGCGGAGATAACCAAATGACTTCAGAGGAAGAAGATGATGATGATGAAAATGAAGATGATGACGATGACGAAAATGACAATGATGATGATGATGAAGGTAATGATGACGATGAAACTGTGCGTATCAATACCGTGACACGAACACCAAGATCAAAAATCATTGGAAGGCATTACGAAGATGAACAAGATTTCGGTCAAACTAAGAATTCATCATCTTCTTTACAAAGATATGTCCTACACAAGAGAACTGGATCTCATGATGATTATGCACTTCAACCACCAACAAAGAAACCGACACAACCATCATCCACTGGATTGGCACAATTAGCACCTAATACTATCCCCAATTTACAACCTCCTTCACCTTATTGGTCTGCATCTGCAAGTGGTGACAGGGTGATATTTGGCTTATTAAGGACACCGCCAAAAATGCCTAGTCATTCTTCCTCGTCGCATACAACTTCCCAATCATCGTTATTCGATTCACCTTTACAACTTCAACAAACACAACAACAACAGCATCACCATCAACATCATAATCATCCATCATCTATTAATCAAACGAATAGATATCAACAATTCACTTCTTCATTCAGTTGTAACTCCAATTTTGATTTATCTCCTATAAAAGGAACAGAAACAGGACCATTGCTAGAACCATTGACACCGGGACAAGGTTTAGCCGTTACTGCAAGCAATAGTAACAATGGTAATCTCCTTAACCCTTCGACGCCATCAATGTTGAAAACTCCATTCAATAATAAAGCCAGTTTGAATATGAAAACACCTGGTTCATCGGTGATGAAAAAAATATGGAATTCACCATCATATCTTGATGATTTCTATACATCACCAGTGGTGAATAAAGGTATTCATTTCGAAGAAGAGGAAGTTGTTGTTTCCAGTACAAGGGCATTTGGATCACCATCAAGGGACAGAAAGGATAAAAGGTAATTGCGAGGAATGTTTTTTTTTTATTATTATAGAATATATATTTTCAAACAAAGGGGTTTAAGTTATTGGATATTATTTTTTATTGATCTTTCCAAAAAGATTAAAATGAAAGTTATTAGAGAACGGACGGAATTTAGGTTATTTTATTATTATTGTTATTATTATTATTATTTTCAATTTTTTTTTATTATTATTATTATTATCATTATTATTTTTGTATGCTTCTTTACCATTTCCATTCCCATTTCAGGTATAGCTCATAATGTTTTTTTGTTTATATTCTACCACAACCTTGAGATCGTTCTTTGTCCCGATTATCCCGTTCCTCAGTGTTCAAAATATAGCAAAAGGGGCATACAGAGAGTAATAAATAAAAAATTATAAAATTATTTCAGTATTGGTGTATTAATTAGACTTTGTAACAAGGTAACCCCGTTTGGTAATCCCGTTTGAGCAGCCTTCAATCGTATCACTTACATTTCAAAAGTTTCTGCAATCTACGTATTCTGAAGTATCAATATACACCTCGGTTTGTATATCAAATCAATTATGCACGACAGTCGAAGGTTAAAAATACTGAAAGATAAAATTTTCTCTAATTAAAAAAATTCCACCCCTTTCTCTCACCACTAACTCCCCGGAACATAATGATTTAGATCTTGTTGCTATAAATATTTTCCCCGTCATTGAAGAAAAGACCAAATTTCTTAACTCTTCTGTAGAAATAGAAGAAGAAAGCCATCCCAGCAGATTATGCCAGTGGAATCTTTGTAACTCTATTATTGAAAACCCCATTCAATCGTAGCCCGCCAAATAGACCGATATTTTCGATGTAGGTGTGAATGTAAAGAAATTGCATCTTCAAATTTCAATAACCGGGTTCCAAAATTATAGACGTCACAACTATTGTCTGTTTCCTTTATTAATCGCCAGTATTATCATAAAAGCATCAAGATCTATGTCAGTTTTAAATCTCTCATTCTTTCTTCAGTTAATGGATGACCAGTGCGCCAAGGTTTCTCAATTAACAAAAAGACCCAACTTTTGGTTGCCGCTCCTTGATATAGTATACAGCTTTATATGATCATCGATGATCGTATATTAGGTAACACAATTTTATTATAAGGAAAAAAAAAATCATGAAGATACAGAATATATTTTTTGCAATTCCTGACCAGATTAAAACTTGAAGCTCTAATCATTCAGTTCGATGGAACCCATTTAAAAACATCGGGAACTCATACACGGTTACCAATCACTCGAGAGGTTAGAATCACTCGAGAGGTTAGAATCATTTTTGAAATATAAAAAAAGTATAATCGACACCAGCAGGATTTGAACCAGCGCGGGCAGAGCCCAGAAGATTTCGAGTCTTCCGCCTTAACCACTCGGCCATAGTGCCAATTAAACGATGGAAAAAAGGAAAACCTAATACAGACCGTCACTCTGCGGATTTTACGGAAATAAGCCAAAAGTTGAGTTGAACACTGAATTCAGTACCTACGGTGAACATATAGATATTGAAAAACTACTGGAATTATCTGGAGCAGTTTCAAATAATTTTGACCGAGTTTTAGGTAATATTATTTTTGGTTAGACATCATTTTTGTTTATCATTTATATAAAGAATTTCTTGTCACTAAATATGCCCAAAGATGAGGTTTTGGAGTTCCAATAAAGCAGAGTAGCTAAGAATTAACAACTATGGACCTATCATAACAAAGTCAACTGGAGCTTTCGTTACCCTAGCCAGAGAAGAGACAAGAAGAAGGTTTACTTCAGGGTGGGATACCATATAAGTCAAAATATGAAAGGAATCAGAAGATAGGTTATTATGATAGGATATGAAGAACTAGAAGCTCGTGTAGAACTAAAGAACAACGTCACTACCATTTCGTGCCAAATTCTAATTTGCATTTTAACTATATACATAACTGTCTTATTTTTTATTGTTTGTGGATCCTCTCCTTGCCATCCATATACTCCCTCAAGACCTCTGGAATTTGAATTGATTCAGTTTCGGGATCGTAAAAGTTCTCTATTATTGCAACAATACACCTAGGAACGGCAACTGCTGTACCATTCAAAGTATGCACAAATTTTAATTCTCCATTTGGAGTTTTGTATCTGATATTGAGTCTTCTAGACTGATAGTCTAAGCAGTTTGAAGAAGAAGTTAGCTCCCCCCACTTCCCCCTTCCAGGCATGAATGCTTCAATGTCAAACTTTTGGAATGCAGGTGCACCAAGATCATTTGCTGGCATGTTCAACACTTTTGCAGTGAGACCTAATGATTGGATAAAGTCTCTTTGAAAGTTGACAAGGCTTGTCAAGGCAAGAGAGGACTTCAGATAGTCATTCTCAGAGAAAATGAACAATTCAACTTTGGTGAACTCATGAACTCGGTATAATCCCTTGGTATCTTTACCTCGAGCTCCAGCTTCTGCTCGATAACTTCTACTTACTCCAACCAATTTTTCTGGAGTTGACAAGTTTTCAAAAACATTGTTGATGTGCAATGCAGCGATTGAGATCTCTGCTGTCCCAGTCAAGCATAAACCATCGTTGGTTAACTCATAAACTTGTTGTTCATTGTTTTGATCTCGAGGTTTAAAACCACAACCAGCAGTTATCTCAGATTTGACAATTGTTGGTGGGACACACATCTTGAATCCTGATCTTCTTGCCAATTTCAATGCATATTGGACTAACGCTTGCTCTAACAACGCACCATCCCCTATTAAATAATACCATGAATTTCCCGAAACTTGGGAAGCTTTTTTGAAATCAATTATTCCCAACTTTTCACCTATCTCCTTATGGTCAAATACTGGATTCTCCTCCTCCACTACCTCCTTTGGGTGTATCATATCTACCAATTCCTCTTCATTTTTCACCGACTCATCGATGAAATTCGGTAGGGACTCTGCTTTCATACTCAACTGAGATTTGATTGTTGATAACTCAGCTTCTGCCTCTTTGATTTCCAATTTAATAGTTTTTAAGTTTTCCAATAACTGGCGGTCCTTACTCTTTTTGAAATCATCTTCTATTAATCTTCTTTGATGTTTGGCATCTCGTACGATTTTGTCTTTCAACACGAAATTTTCATATAAAGGTTTGATCAGAAGACAATTCTCTTTGATCGAAGGAGGCAACTCCCTTCTATCGACATTGTTCAAAATTTTAGCCTCATTCTCTATTATCGACTTGTAGTCAAAAACAGGACTTTTCAAAATACCACGATTTGTAGAAATAAACCTTTTGAACATTGTCAATTCTGTGATGATCTTGTACTTTATCAATATTACTCGAGGCAAGAAAAAAAAAATTACAAAAAGACTAAATAATTATAAAAAATATTGTAAAGATTATTGTCTTCAATAAAACATCACACATTAATATGCCAAAAGCTTCCTTCAGGTCTTCTAAAAAGGCGCCAAAAGGGTTTAAAGAGATAGAGCCAACCTTAAAAGAGTTTGAGGAACAGTTAAAAGATATACAAAAGGAAACCAAGGCAATACTGGGGAAGAGGAAAGAAACGCTATGGCCGATTTTCAGGGTACATCATCAAAGATCACGGTATATCTACGACCTCTACTACGATAAGAAACTGATATCAAACGAATTATACCAATACTTGCTCAAAAATAGATATGCAGACGGGAACTTGATACTGAAGTGGAAAAAACAAGGATATGAGAATCTCTGTTGTTTGAGTTGTATCGCAGTAAGCGAGACAAGTCATGGTGGCACATGTATTTGTAGAGTGCCTAAAGCAACCTTGAAGAAAAAAGAAGAAGAGGAGGTGGCGGGTGATCAAAAGGTGAGAACGATGCAATGTGTTACTTGTGGATGCCGAGGTTGTGCAAGTTCAGATTGAAAATAAATAGGTGTCGATAGAAAAGTGTATATTATTCCTTATAAAACTATAAATTGGAACGAGTTCTTTCAAAAACGAACTTGTTTTCAATAGTTCCAATTTTCTCAATGTAAAATTTAGAAACATCACCATCTTTTAACCATTTAGAAGGCTTGAATCCCATACCTACACCTTGAGGAGTTCCGGTGAAGATTAAGTCTCCTGGTAGCAAAGTTGTACCTTGTGATAAGAAGGAGACTAATTCATAGACTTTGAAGATCATGTCCTTTGTGTTTGAAGATTGTCTGAGCTCTCCATTGATTTTGGATTGGATTTTTAAGTCATTTGGGTCTCCAATTAATTTTGAACTGACGATACCCGGACCAATAGGAGCCCAACTATCAAACATCTTCCCAGTAGAGAATTGAGACCCACCTCTTTCAATTTGCCATGTCCTTTGTGAAACATCATTACCTATAGTGTAACCAAGGACGTAGTTTGCAGCTTCATCAACTGAAATATCCTTACCCTGTTTGCCAATGACAATTACCAATTCAACTTCATAATCAACCTTAGCAGGTGCAATTTGGGCAATAGCTGGGACTTTCACCGGATCGAATGGTCCAGCAATGGAATTTTTCGGTTTATAAAACAAAACTGGATACTCTGGAATTGGAGCGTTAATCTCAATAGCATGTTTTGTGTAATTCATACCCAACAACCTGATAGTTCCAATGTCTTCCTTGGCTAATGGCAGTAAGAAATGACTAATCTCCTGAACTTCATTAGTGACAATGTATTCGGAATGAATATCACCAATGATAACATAAGCTGATTTGGCCAGGGAGATATCTTGCGTACCGGAGGGCAAAATGGCATCACCATAGTAGATTTTCCCATTCTTAGCAACAAACCTAACTAACCTTTCAAAACCCATCTTGGTATGTTGAAACATCTTTTTATCTTGTTGGTTAATATCGGCAAAACAAATCTTTTGACATTGATTTCAAGTGTTTTTTTTTATCGTGGGGAACTTTTTCCACAGGAGGCTAAAAGCGCCTAATCAAGAATTACTGGCGATGTGTATTAAATACTTCTAGAATTTATTTTTGAATACTATACAGACACATTCTTCAAGAAGGGATGCACATCACTTTTCAGAGCAAAATTCAGACTCATTGTAGTCTCCAAGCCAAAATGTTTTATAACCAATAGCACAATAAAGGCAAAATTGAAAAAATCTTCATTTCGGAAAATTCCTAATATATCGTCATCAAACATTAAAATTTCATCCAACTTGAGCAAATGCTTCTCGATAACACTTTGTATTATGTTTCTTTGAGCAACCGATATCAGTGGTAGCAGAATGATATAGAATTTCAACTCATCTACAATGTTTTTGTAGAAATTGTTCTTTTCGACGTTGAACAACGAAGACTCATCTACAATCTCAATATCCAATTCCGATAATTTTTGAACAAAAATATCAAAAATGGTACCCTGTAGCATTGCAGGGTCAATGGATGCTGCTAGGTAGTTTGAAAATCTCTTTTCTGCTTCAACTGAAACTAGATTGAATCTCAAATTCATCAAATTTCTCGAGATGAAAGTAGAGGTCAACTCTCTTATGTCATCATCATCATCGTATAAAAACTGGTGCAATTTCAACAAAGTCAAAACCAATTGCTCACTCTTGGAATCGTGCTTCACTTGAATATATGACATACATGATTTCAGCGATGAGAATCTCAAATGATATGACATCTCATCTTTGGAATAATGACTAATTAACTTGATCCATTTGTTGAATAAGTCAGTATCGTTCATCTTTGCAACAAAGGGTCCTAAACACTCCAATGCTGTGGATTTGACATCTTCACTAGGGTCCTGGATAAACTTGAATAAAAGTTGCGTCTTTTCTGCCAATTGAACATCGTTGTAATCGTTCGCTATCAACAAGTTTTTCAAAAGTATCAACGCTGCAGCTTTAACATAAGACCAATCATTTGATTCCAATATCAACCATAAAATCTCGATGAATTCAGCCCTGTCATTGAAAGCAAAGAGATCGGTATGGCGAGATATGTAGTTTATTGAAGCCAACTGACATTCGTATAACCTGGAGTATAATCCAATTTTGAGCAAATCGTTCAAATTGGTGTATTCTTCTTTAGCCGCATAAATCTTGGATAATAATGTCGATAATTTTGACAAGAACAATTGTTTACCCCCATCAAGTTCTGTTAGCTCATTCCTCTCAATATAACAGTTTCCTAGTTTGTTAACCAATGTTTCAGGAACGTTTGAGTAACTGCAACTTCCTTCTATGACAATATCCAAAATCTCAATGTATGTGATTGCCGAAGAGTAGGTACTCGACAATACCTTATCGAGTAATTGAAATATAAGGTTCATGACATTGATAGGTACACCTTCATCCTCATGCCCTGTTCTGATCTGAATTCTAACGAGCAACTCTTTGATAGCAAGTAAAAATCCATGCACTTCATTATTATCATTGAAATGCATTGACGTGATAAGTTCTTCTATTTGGCTGTGAAAGAGATCGTCGTCAACAACTGATGGAATTGCTCTTGCTGCCATTTCTCTAACTTTCCAATACTTATTTTTTGAGCTCTTTAACAAAAGAGGTTTGAACTCAAGAATTGGATTAAAACCTGGTGTCGAATGTAAACGGGATAATATAGTCAATATTGGAAATAAATTCTCCACTTCATCCTCATCGTTCAAAGCAGTCTCAAAGTTTTTCAACAAAACGGGTTGCAATTTTCTATACCGTGAAAAGAACAACCTGGCTGAAATTGTAGATAAATGGTTATTGTCAATTTTCTTAGTTCCAAACAATCGGTTTTGTAAAGCCGTGAACAACATAACAGAGGCATTTCTCATGGACCAATGCTTGGATGAAAATTTGCTTAGCGCCAAGTCCAAAGATCTGTCAACGTAGTGATTCGACAAATCTGAAAGCAAGGATTCTACAAACAAGGACTTGATGCTATTTAAAGCATGAACTTGAGGCAACTCCAACGTTTCCTCACCAGTACTATCATCGAAAGGTTGAACTGCGATATTGTATAATCTCTCAAATGTTAGTTCAAATAAGTGAGGAATCTGTTTTTTCTTTTGAGATTTCTTGGCATGGTGATATTCAGCAGTGAGGATTGCAGTGATCAAAAATGGCAAACCTCCAGATCTTCTCGTGATAGAATGGGATTTGTCTTCGATCAATGACAAATTCTTCAGTAACCATAATTCTGGTAATTCAACATGCCCCAATCTGAAGCATCTATTGCAACAGGCCAAGAATGTAGGATATACAGAAGAAAAAGCCCCTGGATGTCTAATGGTTGATAATTGATCAATAATTAATTCTCCAATATCCTTTAATGGGATGTCATTATCCTGGAAGAGCACTTCGTCACTAAATTTGGACAATATTGTAGTCAATAATGTAGCTGATTCTTTAACTGATCTCCATGAATAACTCAAGATTACTTGGGTGGCCGGCCCAAATTTCGTTTCCAAATGTTTTTTTGAAGGTTCAAGAGCTTGTTGCATCTCATCTGGTAAATTTCCTTCTGGTGAATCGTGTGTTAAGACGGGCTTTGTTAATACCCAAACGTCAAATATCGACTTTAAAATTTTTTGCAAAATCTGATGGTAATAAGTTTTGTTATCTGTCTCCACTCCTTTCAAAATGGCATTCAAGGCCAAATAATATCCGTGTATATTTTCCTCATAAACCGCCAAAGTGAAGTCAGACTTCGCGAAACTTATGCAAGAGACCAACTTGTCAACTATTCTATTGAGTATGTCGAGATTATCAGATCCATTATTGAACATAAACTGTAACACTTTAGCGCCAGCATCGGCTCTTCTACCTTTCAAATCACCCAACATTTCAAAACTTCTACTTGCTATCAAGTCAAGCTGTCTTTGAGTCACCAACTCATCAACAGATAGCGATGACATAGACAATATGTTTATCGAAAGGTCCCGTACCTCTTCAAAATCATTGGTAATATTGTCGACCAATAATCTGACGATCTTAGGATCTCTGTATATTTCGATACTGAATGGGTAGTCCATATGCAATTTCTCATAAAACTGTTTATCAACAGTGCTATCCAAACCAGATCTGATGAGAATGGTCAACAACTTCAACGACAAGTTACAACGCTGAAAGGAGACACCTGGTTTCATGTTCTCCATTAATTGCACAATCAAATCCTTCAAAAAATTTCTATTTCTCTCCACTCTTGCCAAACCCTCATTTGCCTCGTCAATAAACTTGTTTTTGGAAATCATCTTCTGAGAGTTCCTATTAATGGCATAAATTGAGTCTCTGAGCCTCAAAATAAATTTTTTGAAAAGTGACACAAACTCGTTTCTTACTTCTAAATCAACGTCAGTGAGAAACACATCCAACTTGTACAATACCAAATCCAAGACAACTGGAGATATAGGTTTGGATCCTCTTGGAGACAAGGTTAACAAGGAGAAAGACTCGATTCTGAAAAACTCCTTATCACTGCTCATTAATTCTGAGAGTAACTCAACAGACACTATTTTGTCAGGCCCTTCAAAAGCTTCGTCAACTATTCCTAATTCTTGTCCAATACGTAAACTGATTAACATTATAGACAACTCGTCTTCTTCGTCACTATCAACCAAATTTTTGACATAAATCTTGAAAGCTGTAGTTGAAACTTTGAACAAGTATGGCAACAAATAATTTTGAATGTTTTTACGCAAGTTGTCCTTCTTCATGTTCTCGATGATCAACCTGTCCCAAGATTGTAACCATTTTAAGTCATCTCCGTCAATTTCTTTGTAATAATTTCTGAAAATGACTTGCAAAGCCTTCCCTACTGGATTTGCCAATGCATTTGACCACATATACGAAATAGAGGTTTTGATGAAATTTGAATAATTTTCCAAAATGAAAGATGAAGACCCGGGTATTTGGTTGCACAAAGTTTCCACGATGAAATAGAGTACACGCAGAGTAAAAGGAAGGTTGTTCAAAACATGTAGTAACCATCCTTGATATAAATCCCTATTATCACCAAAAGTGTTCAAAAAGGCAATTATCTTTACAAACATTTCCTTCAATGAATTCCCCAAAGGTGCACCTGATTCATTCCAAAAATCAATGACATACTCAAAGAGAAAGCTAGAAGTATCTCTATCCAAAAGCCCAACGAGATCTTCTTTGACTCCAGAATCCAGATGCACCACCTGTGTGGCCCTCAATAACCATATCGATAACGTATCACAACAAATAACCCTGTAATCACTAACACCATTTGCATCTTCTAAACTCTTGAAAATAAGTGGGAAATCCTCTTTTAAAGTGGAGACTGGAATTGCTTTATTCTTTATATAAGATTTTTTCAAATCCAACAACTGCAGCTTTGATAGCACTAGCAGCTTTGTATCCATTCTTCAATTCTCAGCTGTCTAATTTGACTGATATCGATCTCATCTCTCTGAAAAATTTTTTGTGTTTTTTGTGTTTTTTTTTTCATCCGATAGAGTTAGAAGTTTATCTCTAGTTGCATAGCGCAGTGACCAATATTAATTTTTGAGCACATAGACTCTCAGCTGAATTACTCAATTGGTTTCTTATTCGATCATATAAAAAGCCAGGGAGCACCATGGATGAGTATTATTCTCCGGGGATATCAGACACAGAGATAAGTACAGAAGACGACCCAATTGCAAAATGGTCAATCAAGGCAGATCGTCCAACTGCTGCACCTTCTCAGGTTAAAAAAATACATATATATGATTTTGACAACACTATATTCAAATCGCCAGCTCCGAACCCCAATTTATGGGATCATGAAACATTGATAATGCTCAAAGAGCCTAGGTTCATCAATAACAATTCGTGGTGGCAATTCCCTGAATTTTTGAAACAGAGTGGAAGAGGTTACGAAGTGGAAAGGGTAAATGGTTGGAATGGCTTATGGATCGAGCATGTGGTGGCGTTGGCCCGTCAATCATGCTCCAATCCCTCGGTGTTGACAATTTTGATGACAGGACGAAAAGCAAATTGTTTCCAAAATTTGGTTCTTGAAATGTTGGAAGCAAAAGGCCTCAACTTTGATTGTGTGATCTTGAAAAAGGGGGCTCAAAGGAACACCATAAAATACAAATTGGAACTGATATCAGATTTCATTGCCACTTACAGAGATATCGATGAATTGGTCATATACGATGACCGGCCACATCAATTGAAGAGTATGAGAGAATATCTCCAAAAGACAAGAAAAAGATTTCGATACACTCTCAAACTGGTGAAACCTCAAATATCTCTGCTACCGCCCGATGTTGAGGTTGAAATTGTCCAGAGGTTAATAGCGAGCCATAACCATAATTATCAAGAGGGAAAAGTGAAGAGTTTGGGACTATTAAAGCTTTATAAAGCCCAGAAATATTCCATTAGAAGGGATATGGATATATAATCAATATAGCCCACTTCCCTCCACTTCATATTAATTTCTGCATTTACTCATCTTCAATTGTGATTATAATTAATTGTAGCTTTACACCTGCTCATAATTTGTAGTACAAAGACAGATTCATCGCTTAATGTATATTTCTACCCTATTCAATCTAAAGGAAAAAAGCGCGTTTTTTCCACAGAGAAGGAAATTTAAAAAAAATTGTACAAAAACCAAATAAATTGAATTGAATCTTGTACAAGAGACAAGAGCACAGTACAGCCATGCCTATCAATGCTTCAACAATCACAGTGCATTGGCACGACGAGAACCATCCAGTATACAGTGTGGATTTCCAGCCGCTGAAGACTCCCCTGGAGAATTCTGAAAGACTTGTCACAGGTGGTGGAGACAATAATATCAGAGTATGGAAATTGATTTATGAAGAAGATAAAAAACATAAAGCGATCAAGAGCGTCGAGTACCTCTGCACTTTGTCCAAACATACCCAGGCAGTTAACGTGGTGCGTTTCAGTCCCAAAGGTGATTTACTTGCTACAGCAGGTGATGACGGTACTATTCTTATATGGCAACTCTCTGATCATATTGTGAAAGAGTTTGGAAATGATGATCCAGATGCTAAGGAGAGTTGGATCTTAAAGCATGCATGTAGATCATCGGCATCTGAAATTTATGATTTAGCATGGTCCCCTGATTCTAAAAAGGTTTTAACCGGTTCAATGGATAATATAACAAGAATTTACGATGTCATTTCCGGGCAACAGATAAAACAGATTCTGGAACATAATCATTACGTCCAAGGTGTCTCATGGGATCCTAAAAATGAGTTCATCGCTACCCAGTCACTGGATCGTGCAGTACATATTTACAAGTTAAATGAAAGCGCCGGTAATGAATTCAATTTGCAACCAACAATATATTTTAAAGTTTCTAGGGCAGAGATACCGGTGGGAAGACTTCCACATTCACCTAGATTAAAACTGGAAGACATAAACTTATCGCCACGTGTATCATTGATCGATAAACCTCTGACGCCGTTGACTACCACTAACATCACAGCAATGAACCCCCCATCATCACATAAGAGGAAACTATCAACGTCATCGAATGGATCTGCTACATCGAGCGTAAATAGAGGATCTCATTCACCAAACCCGATGAGATCATCATCTACCTCATCAACGACAACAGCAATCGATAAGCTGACAGCTTTGTCTCCTCCAAGATTTAATACCCCATTACCCGCCATAAGACCAATGGAGCCTCCAACATTTAAGAGCTCTTTACTATACCACAATGAAACTTTGCAATCTTTTTTCAGAAGACTCACATTTTCCCCTGATGGAAGTTTATTATTAACTCCTAGCGGTATTTTCAGAAATACCTCATCATCTTCAGAAGAAGAATTCACAAATACAGTTTACATTTACATCAGGTCTGGACTAAACAGAGCACCTGTTGCTCATTTACCAGGTTTGAAAAAACCTGCAATTGCCATTCGTTTCAATCCTTTACTTTACAAGTTGAAGAACAATTACAAAAATTTAACTGAAAAACCGCCAACAAAGATGCAAAAGACGGATGACAATGCAAAGGAAACACCAGCAAAGACAGCCAACCCAGCCCCATTTTTCAAATTACCTTATCGTATGATATTTGCTGTTGCCACACAGGATTCCGTCGTGATATATGATACTGAATCCATCAAGCCCATATCTTATATTTCAAACTTGCATTACTCAACTTTGACAGACTTGGCTTGGTCAGGTGACGGTGAGACATTAATAATCAGCTCCACTGATGGTTTCTGCTCTAGTGTCAACGTGACTGATGAGTTCGAGATATATGAGGAGCCACAGGATAAGGTTGAATAAAATAGATTGGATCTGTGGCTATTTTGAATCTTTTTTTTTTTTTTGTTTGGCCTAAGAAAATAAACTTATCTAATCAATTCCCCGTAATTCGTCTACCATATCGAATTCTCGCACAATAAGCAATAGAAAATGTCAAACATTGAACAGTGGGAGGTATTGGCAATTGCCAAGAGGCAATCTATAATCGATAAAATTCCAAAAGAATGGATTTTGGACGATGTCCCGACTCCCATAGAACAGCCCAATGCTTTATCATATTTAGACACTATATTGCCAGAGGATGAGAAGAAGATCACATCAAGTACTGTGACTGGGTTGAAAAATAAGATTGAAAATGGAGAATTGACATCATTACAGATAGTCAAGGCTTTCGCTCACAGGGCTGCTTTGTCTCATCAATTGACCAATTGCTTATCTGAAATTTTTTTTGATAAGGCCTATGAGCGTGCTAAGGAATTAGACGAAATTTTTGCAAAGACGGGTAAACTCGTTGGTGAATTACATGGCATTCCGATCTCGTTGAAAGATCAATTCAATGTGGAAGGAATTGAGTCCTGTTGTGGGTTTGTGAGTAGGTTGGGACAATTCCAAACAAAGGATCAAGAGTCAGATGTAGTCAAGATTTTGCGAGACGCAGGTGCAGTTTTTTATGTGAAAACAGCGGTGCCAATGGGGATGATGTCCTATGAAACTTTTTCAAACTTGTTAGGGCATACCTTGAATGGGATCAATAGGAAAGTGACATGTGGAGGTTCATCCGGAGGTGAAGGTGCTTTGATATCCACAAGAGGTTCAATTGTGGGAATTGGAACTGATTTGGGTGGCTCATTGAGGACGCCGGCTGGTTTTAATGGTATTCATGCTTTGAGGTGCAGCACAGGTAGATTTCCTGCTAGAAAGGATAGCTATGCAGAATCAGGTTCCGTTGCCCTTCTTTCCGTTTGTGGACCAATGGCACAAGATTTGGAAGATTTGAGAATTGTCTCCAAGGTTCTTGTTGACTCTAAGCCATGGGAGCTAGATGCCAGAACATTTCCAATTCCGTGGAAGGAGGAATTTGATCATAAACCATTGAAGGGAACTTACACTTTTGGATTATTGAAATGGGATGGCGTTGTGCAACCTCATCCACCCATTTCCCGCGCCATTCAAAATGTGAAAGAGATACTCATCAATGCAGGACACGACGTTGTGGAATTAGAGCCTCAAAATCACAAGGAAATTCTTGAGGTGGTGAATGGAATTTACAGATCAGGGGCTTCATTAGCTTTCAAAGCTGAAGTTGCCAAATCTGGCGAGCCATTGACATATTCGTACCGTCAAAATTTCAAACACAGTGATTCCCCTTACACATGTATTGAATACTGGGAGTTGGCCAAGGATAAGTACAAATATCAACAGCTTTATGATCAATACTGGCTGGACACTGCAAATTTGACGCAAAATGGGAAAAGAGTAGATGCTATCATATCACCAGTATGGGGGTCCACCTCTTTTGAGCCTGGGAAACCGCAATCTTCGCCTTCAACATACACTAGATGGTTGAATCTTATAGATTATTCAACAGTGGTCATTCCTGTTTCCAGTGTCAAGAAAGAGATTGAATTAAAAAAGTGGGAGTATACTCCCATTAGCGATGCCGACAAGGCCAACTACAACCATTATAATCTTGACTTATTAGATGGCTCTCCAATCTCAATCCAGTTGAACACCCATAGATATGAAGAAGAAAAGCTGTTGTTCTTGGCTAAAATAGTGAAGGAATGTTTACAAAGTAGTGCTAAATAGTAGTGTAGTAATATTACAATATATTTGTTTCTAAGAAGATTTGCCATTGCCAAAAGCAAAAGAAAAGGAAAAAAAATGAGTCGAAATCTGAGATTATAAACATATAGAAAGTTATACCCATATCGAATCCAGGCGAAACCCATATATAGCATGTTGAAGACTACAATACCATCAAATGGACGTAGGACTGCATCTCTTGTGCTCAAGAGATTCCAGTCTTCTTCCAAAAAGGATTTGAACGTGAACAGCTTGAATCCTGTCTTACCGAAAATCAAATCCACAATTCCATCTTCAACAAACAGCAGTAATGTTACCACTCCCAAAAAGCATATTTCATCAAAGCATTTAGATAGCCAAAAGGCAGAGATGAAACCGAAGAAGGGGTTTAGCTCTTTACCAAAAGTTGCCTCCACATATAATTACAATCCAAAGGATTTATTACTTGACAGTTTCTTTAACGGCTACAGACCAATGACATTGCCAATAACGCCACCAAAGAAGCAGATGTTGAAACCTAAATTTCCTCCATCATTGGATAGTGCAGGGGGTGCTTTTGTTTATTTTGAAATTGATGATAATATGGATTTTATGGATGATGCCAAAGATGACATGGATCCAAATGTGAGTCATACCATCCAGGATATTGAGAGACAAACCAGTACTAGATTCGACCATTCACACAAATCACTCAAAGAGGATGACCTCAAGAAGGAAGAGTATGAGAGAGAATTGTACGAAAACAAATTGGAACTGGCAAAGGAAGAGGATTTAGTGGACATCGAGAACCCATCCAATATCGTTGAAAGTAAGAGAATCAGAGGAAGAAGGAGATTGCAATACAAGAGAAAGTTGGGGAAGAAATGAACATTATTGTGATAATGTCTGGCCATTTGTTTGTTTATGTGTGTGTGTTTTTTTTAAATTATTGTAACTGAGGTGTGTGTGTGTTTTATTGATTTTAATCTGGCTTTCATGTCAGTACTTCATGTTTTTATCTTTCATTGTTATTTTTAAACGTGTTGTTTTGTTGTTACTGATGATTTTAACTTATATAATATATAGCAAAGGCATACTTGTATATATTAAGACAATTTTATGTAAATGGCTTGTAGAAGATGCCAAATAAATAATACAAAAAAAAAAGATTAAAAAAATGCATGTAGTAGTACGCTGGTGTATAGAGTAATTCACAATGACATATACCAAACCAGCTCATAGAATAATTTCAGACGACAACTTAGAGAGATGGAAAGAGTCATCGACTTATAATTTGCTAGTCTCATTTGTTGAAGGTCTTGCCATAAGCGTTCGTGGGAAGAAAATCTCCGATGAAGTTTACATATCGCCATCGGTTGAATCTATATTGAATGTTTTGGAAAGAGTCAAAGCTTTGATAATAAAACATCCAGTAGTCAAGGACAAAGAAATCTCAAGATTTGGAAAGCCAGAGTTTCGTGAATTTTATGACGATTTGAAAGCAAGCAGAACTGACATATTATCTCAAATTGAAAAATTGAGCACGGATTCGGAGGGGCCTATAGTTGAATTATCCGTTTATTTTCAAGAGTCGTGGGGAAATAGGACTCGAATTGATTATGGCTCAGGTCATGAACTAAATTTTATTTGTTTTCTACTTTGCTTGAACAGATTGTCAATTGTCGATGCTAAAGATAATGAGGCGTTGGTATTGAGGGTTTTCAAAAAATACCTAGATATTATGCGTATTTTACAAACTGAATACTGGTTAGAACCTGCCGGCTCTCATGGTGTATGGGGATTGGATGATTATCATTTCTTACCTTTCTTATTTGGAGCTTCACAATTATCAAATCATGAATTTTTGAAACCGAAGGCAATCCACAACGCTGAAGTTGTCGAAGAATTCGCCAAAGATTATTTTTACTTTGAATGTATTAATTTCATAAACAATGTGAAAACTGAATCATTGAGGTGGCATTCGCCAATGTTGGACGATATCAGTGGAGTCAGGTCATGGAAAAAAGTGGAAGAAGGTATGTTCAAAATGTTCAAAGGCGAAGTGCTAAACAAGTTGCCCATAATGCAGCATTTCTTCTTTGGTTCTTTAATTCCTTGCCCAGAAGGCATAAGTAGTCCTGGTGAACTTGACAGTGGCACATCTGATGATGAAGACAGTGATGAACATCTTCCTGTTCATCTGCATTTTGGTGATTGTTGTGGTATCAAAGTCCCAGCAGCTTTCGGTGCTAACATGAACAAGAAAACTTTGCCATTTGATTAAATAGTTACTTGGTAGAGGTTACATTTATGATGATGACGTTATTTCTTTATAAACTATATATGTATACAAATTCAAATTTTTGGAGTTGTTCTTATGAAATGAGATGGACATTCGTAACCAGTAGGATTCTTCTTCAAGTATAATTGGTGATAATCTTCAGCGTCCCAGAAATTCTTGATTGGTTGAATAGCAGTGACAACCTCGTCATTTGGATACCAGTTTTTTTGTATATCTTCTTTGACCTCTGCAGCTTCTGAAGCTTGCTCTTCGGTTGCTGTGAATACGGCAGATCTGTATTGGGTTCCTTTGTCAGGACCTTGTGCATTGATGGTTGTTGGATCGTGCATCAAGAAGAAAAACTTTACCAACTCTTTGTAACTGACAGTAGCTGGATTGAATGACACTTGTAAAGCTTCAGCGTGATCGGTGTTACCAGTGCAGACTTCCTTATATGTTGGGTTTGCGGTGTGACCATTAGCGTAACCAACTTTCAAATCATGCACTTTGTCTCCGTAATGCTTTCTGAAAACGCTTTCAACTCCCCAGAAACAACCAGCGGCAACTGTGAAAATTTGGTCATCTGGTGAGACCTTCAAGGTTGGTGATACAGTTTGTGCTACTACTGATGTGGTGGTCATCTTCTTGGCAATAGGTTGTTTCTTGAATATATTGAAGAATTTATTCATTATAAATCAATAATTTTTTTAATAAGTAGGATTTTTTTTTCTTTCGCCATTAGACTAAAAGATCTAGAGAGCCACAGTTCCTATGCCAGAGAGAATGAAGGTGAAGCAAAAATAAACTTTTTCTTCTTACCGATTGATACAGTTGACTGATGACTATATATCTTCACTCAAGCATAATGGGCTCCATTTGTTGTTAGTGCTGTCCTAAAAATGAGTGTTGTGTGTTTATTTGCTTTCAATGCATTGTAAAAGCCTTGCGTATAATCATCGAAAGGCTTCCTAGCAAGTTAAAAAGGTAGCCTGAGTTTTTCTCTGATCCACTTTTCAATAACAAAAATATTGCCTTTCGACCTCAATACTTAGATTCACTTCACAAACGGATGCATTAGCTCAAGCTAAGCTCATATAGTGAGCTATTTGGAAATAACGAGATATCTTTACAGAGAACAATAGATAAAGCGGGTGGATCCCACGTTAAACGACATCACCCGTTCTTTTTCCCCACAAATTCCGCGATTTGATAAAGAAGCGTACCCACGGAAAAATATTGTACGGTACAGGCGATGAAAAGATTTCTAGACAAGGACGATTAGTATATAAACTCGAAGATGGGTCCATATATCCTCGACTGGACAATTCATAAAATAATTAAAGATGGTTAAAATACTCGATTACAAAGTTAAGGATCTTAGATTTCCTACATCTTTGAGTGGAGATGGTTCTGATGCAATGAACGATGCCGGTGATTATTCTGCAGCCTATATTGTTTTGAAAACAGATACAGATTTGGAAGGTTGTGGTATGACCTTCACCATTGGAAGAGGTAATGACATCGTATGCAGTGCTATCAAATACTTCGGAGAAAGATTAAAAGGTAAGACCTTGGAAAGTTTGACTTCTGACATAGGTGCAACTTGGAGAGATATGGTTGGAGATTCCCAATTGAGATGGATTGGTCCTGAAAAGGGTGTCATTCACTTGGCATTGGCTGCCGCTGTTAATGCCATTTGGGATTTGTGGGCTAAACGTGAAAAAAAGCCATTGTGGAAATTGGTGGCTGATTTCACACCAGAGGAATTTGCAAATTGTATTGATTACAGATATTTAACTGATGCCTTAACAAAGGAACAAGCAATTGAAATTTTAAAACAGACTCAAAAGGGTAAGGCAGAAAGATTGCAAGACGTTCAAGAAAATAAAGCTGTACCTATCTATACGACTTCAGCTGGTTGGATCGGTTATAGTGATGAGAAAATGGTTTCCCTTTTACAGGAAGGATTAGCTCAGGGATTCACGTATTTCAAATTGAAAGTTGGTGGTGACTTATCAAGAGATTTGCATAGATTAAAACTTGCCAGAGACACCATTGGAGATAAAAACACATTGATGATCGATGCTAATCAAGTTTGGTCTGTACCAGAAGCAATTGAAAGCGTTTCAAAGATGGCTGAATTCAAACCTTGGTTTATTGAAGAACCTACTTCTCCAGATGATATCTTAGGCCATTTGAAAATTAAAAATGGATTAAAAAAACACAACATCAAAGTTGCAACTGGTGAAATGTGTCAAAATAGGATAATGTTCAAACAATTTTTAGAGAGTGGTGCTATTGATATCTGTCAAATTGACTCTTGTAGATTGGGTGGTGTTAATGAAGTGTTGGCAGTGTTATTATTAGCTAAAAGATTCAACGTCCCCGTTATTCCTCATTCTGGTGGTGTTGGATTACCAGAATACACACAGCATTTATCAACCATAGATTACGTTTGCTGTGGTGGAGCTAAATCGATGTTAGAATTTGTTACCCATTTACATGGTTCGTTTAAACATCCAGCCGAGTTCAAAGATGGACACATTATAACCCCATTGGATCCTGGTTATTCCGTTGAAGTTGTGCAAGATGCCATTAAGACCTATGAGTTTCCAACTGGTGATTTCTGGACGTCAGAAGAAGCAAAGAAAATCAAGGATCAATTTGTCTTTTAAAATTGAGATTGTTGATGATTGATGATCCAGTTATCGAATGTGTATTTATTTTGTTACAGAAAGAGTAGCATGAAGTATAATAAAGCTTGTTTTAGAATTTTAAAATGTAGTTTATATTCTGTCATCTGTGGACTTCTTACGCATAAACCGTGTACATGATGGTATGGCTTTATCTACCAAGCCTGTTGGTATAATCCCCTTATACTCCAGATTTTTAACATTTGATAAGAAGTTATTTTGGTGTTTAATTAAACGACTAAAATTCTTGTTTTTAATTTTGTAAAAAACAAAAGCAAAAGGTCAAGTGAGATTTGATTGCCACTAGATGATAGCACAAGCAACATGTCGGAGATAGATGAGAAACATTTTTATGCGAAGAAGAGAAAGGCACCTAGGGTGTTATACAAGCTTATGATGGCTTTGATAATATTCATTGCCGTTTTTTATTACGCATTTCAGCATCATGTGAGTCAGTTGTTAAGGCCTGGCTCATCGATAACAATAATAGGAACAACTCCTTCGGTGAAAGAGGAGTTTACACTAAAACAGATATTTCATCACAACACCGGGAAGAATCATGAGATCCATCGTGTACTTGATATCACAGACCGGTTTATAGAAGAACAATTGGAAATGGCATCTGCACTCAATTGGTCTCCGGAAGAGGAATTACCTAAAATTTACCACGATCAATCTCCATGGTTGAAACCTTTAAACGTCAGCTCTTCTGAGCAGGTCTCTATAAGATTGGCTGAACGTGATCCTGATTTCATGGAATCGTATCTTTCATATGCTCACAAGGCGGGTTGGGCAGAAGTAGAGAAGATCAACCTTGAATGGAATGAAGACATTATTCCAATACCCAATGTCACTGACAAAGATACAGTTGTCGCGTTTGCCCTTATGGCGTCGAATGCGTACGTGGAAATCCCAGGAACAGGTGACTGGAGGGATGTTGGCAAACCATGGGATGAAAGGCTTGGGGTTGGATGGCAAGATAGTGGATTAAGAGGTCATGTGTTTGCCAACGGAGACAATTCCACCGTTATAATTTCCTTAAAAGGTACTTCAGCTCAATACTTGTCTGTTAAAGGACCAGCAGATACCGTCCCGGATGATAAATTGAATGATAACTTGTTATTTTCTTGTTGTTGTGCCAGAGTTTCATATATGTGGACAACTGTATGTGATTGTTATAAATCATCTTATACTTGTGATCAAAGGTGTTTAGAGAAGGAGTTGATGCGTGAGGATAGGTATTACAAGGCTGCCTTGGACGTCTACAGAAACGTTACGAGAATGTACCCTAATGCGCAAATATACCTGACTGGACACTCATTAGGAGGCGCGTTGGCAAGTTTGCTTGGAAGAACATATGGATTGCCTACAATTGCTTTTGAAGCTCCTGGAGAGCTTTTGGCCACTAGAAGATTGCATCTTCCTATGCCTCCCGGATTACCTACAGAGTTGGAGCACATTTGGCATTTTGGTAATACTGCTGATCCAATATTCATGGGCGTTTGTAATGGTGCATCGTCGTCATGTTCTATTGCTGGGTATGCGATGGAGACTCAGTGTCATACAGGAAGGCAGTGTATCTACGATGTGGTGACAGAAAAGGGCTGGAAAGTTAGTTTGTTGAATCACAGAATACATGCTGTTATCGATAATATCATCATGGATTACAATCAAACAGCGGAATGTAAGAAGCCACCACCATGTCACGATTGCTTTGATTGGAGGTTTGTGGATGATAAGCTGTCAAAAACAACCTCTTCTGTGCTTCCAACTGGTACATCTGGAGCCGGTGACTGTCTCGAAAGAAATTGGTATGGGAGATGTACAAAGTATGATGATGGATCAAGTTAGAGTCTTTTTTTTTTAATATTTCTATATCTACGGTTTCAGCATGTGTTTTTCTATCAACAGGTTTGTCATTTTATTTTCATGGATGTTATTTTCAATCAATTTGTATCCAGCAAATATATATATATAATTCATAATATCGTGTTTCTTTATACAATTCATTTTAACCACAATCACCATAAGCTTTCTACCTTGACCTGATTATCAGGATCTCTATAAACTAGTGAAACCGCTTCAAATCTAATATTTTGAGAATGATCAAAATCAAGTATTCCTCTGAAATTTAAATCACAGTTCCTACCAGCTGTCTTGAATAAATCATTACCGTTAATTTTAAACCGTCCATCGATTATGATCCTGTATTCTCTAATAGAAGATGAAGGGTTGTTCACAACCTGAAACTGGAAATCGGGATCTGATATCCCCATTGGCTCCAAAAACTCATTCAACTTGGAATGATTTATCGAATATTGTCTTGAAACCCAGTTAAGATGGGGTTTTTTATTTGGGTTGATTTCCACACCAGAACTCATCAAGCTTTTGTATTCCAAATACACATCAAATTTTTCCACTTCATGAGCTGTGATTGGGAGGCCGACCAAGTTTTGAAATTTTTGATTAATCGTAAGTTTTTGGATAAGTCTTGTCGTTGTCAATTGTTTCAATTTCTCCACGTTAATGCCATATGAGTTGTCTTCATTAACAAGCAGCTTTGTATGGAAAAGCAAAGGAATGTACGTTTCCAGTCCGTGATAGGCATTGTATCCGACAACTCCTGTGATGAGAATGGTGGTAGGTATGAGAAAGAGTCCAATTCTAGTTACCAATGATAATGGTTGTTTCTCAAGTTTCTGTGTTCTAATTGCTTCTTCTACTCCTCTTAATATTTCTGCATCTCTTTGGGGATTGCCAGAAACCTTGATAGTTTTCTTCGTATAATTCCGAAGAACACCTTTGAAGCTCAATGACGACTTGTTTTGAAGGAATCTGTGGAACATTTTTGACAGGCAATTAAATCATTAATTTGGTATGTTTTCTAGATGTATTTTTTTTATAAAAAGGTGATCTAAAGAAATCACATAAAAATTCAAAATTAATACAATATACAATACAAATACAAATACACAAAAACAAAATTAGCAAGAAAAGATTCATTCTTTGAACTTGGATAGATCCCAATCATCGTCATCATCGGCAGCCCAATCTATTCCTTTGCCCAGGGAGAAATCTTGAAACATTTTGTCTAGATTAATGGTTGGTTTCTCCACCTTCAGCGGTTGGACAACTTCCTTGGATGTCCTATGTTTATCTTTCACGTTTTCAAGTTCTTTCTTCTTTCCAAATGATGACGACTTGACTGGCAGTGGTTCTGGCTTTGTGTTGCGACTTTTGTTTCTAATTCTACTCTTTGTGAGTTCCTTCTCTTTTACTGGATTTGATTGTGCATTAGTGGGCTTTGCCATTAATCCTAGCCTTGAGGCAAGATCCTGAGCTTCCAAGGACAAATCTTTCAAGTCTTCGGAGACCTCTTCGTCAGACTCATCACTGGTCTCTACTTCTTCCTCTATCTGTATTTCCTCTTCTACTTCCTCCTTTTCAACTGGCTTTCTTTCCGGATGAGATGATTGTCTTTTGGGTGATCTAGCATGTGGCAGCTGCTGTGTTATTCCCAAGCGTGAAGCAAGGTCGTTATGTGAAGGTTTTTGCTTATTAGAACTTGGTTTCTTTTTAGATTTCGACTCTTTATTCTCTTTCTTGGGTGATTTCTCAATTGGTGAAGTGTCCGTAGCAGCTGGACCCCATTTGCTTTCTAATACTGTCTTTTTAGTGGGGCTCGCTACAGTTATTTTCTTAACTTGCGAAGTTGAAGCACTTCTTATAGGCAGTTGTTTTAATACTTTCAGATCCTGGGAAACGGCTTTGGTGACTAAGGTCTCATCGTCCGCCCATTTCGAAACTAATCCCATTTCGTATTGAAGTCGCTGAAATTGATGGCCGAGTTTGTATTTGCAAGTAAATGGTGAGCTGAAAATGCAGATGTAGAGCCAGATGTAGTATATATATTTGTTTAATGCTTTTACAACAGTATGAATTTCACTTTTTTTGAAATATTTCCTATTTCTGTAATCTGCCTATTATCAGATTGAAATCTTGTAGATCGCATACTCAAGATGAATCGGCGTTTATCACTTTCAAGACCCCTTGAAAGTCTTGCCAGTCTACGATCGACATAACAAGGTATTATAGAGAGAAGTTTATCTACAAGACGTGGTTCAAAGTTTTCAATGGAAAATAAATATATATTCTTTAAAATTATAGATGCTAATTCAGTTGTTAGTATAAAATACTGTGACAAATATTCAGTTGATATCAGTGACCACTCTGTATGCTTTTGCAAAGCAAAATCTCAGGTATTTCTGTTAAAGTTCTTTTCATAAGGTTTAGCCCTCCAAATGAAGAAAGCGGTAATTAAACAACCTTCCTCAAATGAAGAGACTAATTTCAAGACGATAACGCAGTATATTTATAATTCTCATCATTCAAATACAAATAATCATGGATATCCTATAGTTTAGAAAAGAAACTTACTCTATTGGTTTCTACTTGTCTTAAAAGATATTAAAGATTAAAGAATATACAAACAAAATTTTCAATTTTTTGGAAAAACAAAAAATTTGTGGGTGAAAAAAAGTAGTGTCTAATAGTTATAAATGGATCTAGTTGAAGAAGGGGTTCTTCTCTCATATGAGAGACAATATCAGCAACAAGCAAGCTATCACAATTTCGAAGCTGGCAAAGTTTTTATTGGAATTGCCTTCATACACCAAGTTGGCCCCAGTTGCACTCGTGGATGCATTTGAAATTGCAACGAGTGTGGTAGAGGTAGACAACGTTTTGCTAAAGACCAGAGTTTGACTTGGAGCTATTGTGGTCCTTGTTTCCAATTCAATGACTGTGCTTTCCAGGTCATAGTCCGAATCACTAACTATGGTATGGAAGGCAATGGAAGTTGGAGTGGTCAGTGTTGTCTTTTCTGCATATTTGATAGTGGTGGTTTCTTCATTATAAAGATCGGTATAAGTCAAAGAGTTAGCATTTGAGATAGCAATCTTGTCTGTAGAAATTGATTGGAGCTTAATTGGGCCCCCAGTCGTTGTTGGTGGTAAAGTACTAAAAGAAAGTGGTGATGATGAAGTTATTGGCAAAGGTGTACTGCCACTTGTGGTGTCGATATAAGATCTTGTGAACGCATTCGAAGAAGAAGTTGCATTGTCTTTCAGAGAAGCACTTATCAGTTCACTTGACGAAACTGTCAGTAGAACCAAGGTGGTGAAGGAGCTGAATTCTGAAGAGGTAGTTGTTTTCAAAATTGTTTTGGATATGACTGTACTGGATACTGTCTCTGAGTTTGTTGAACTCGTATCAACGACTGAATATGTTGGACTTTCAACATAACTAGACTTTGACATAGTTGCAGTTATAGTTCTAGACTTGTCAGATGATATGGATGAATGTTTGGCTGAAGTTGGTGTGATGACAGTGGATAAAGAGACGAAATTAGAAGACTTCGTGCCACTTACCGAAAAGAAAATTTGACTTGGTTTATCGGAAGACTTAATTGCTGACTGGGAAGAGCTTAAAATTGAGCGATAAATTGAACTGTAACTTTCCAGCAGTAGTGAAGAGCTTCTCGTGGTAATTGCAGAAGTTGAGACTTTTGAACTCGGAACATCAACATAAACAGTAACATGAGTCAGTCCTGAGGTTATTGGTCCAGTAGTAGTAGTTGTATACGACCTGTCCCAAGTTGAAGTTAAATGTCTTGTGTAAGTCGTTGGAATAATCAAGGTTGAGGTAGTTGTAGTCTCAGTTGAAGTAGTGGTAGTTCCAGTGCCAATGACTTTAGGCTCTGAAGAGCTGGATGTTGCATATGAAATAAAAGTATAACTTTCCAGACTAATTGTTGAACTGCCAGAGATAACGGTAGAAATAGGTGTTACTGAACTCGGAACGTCAACATAAACAGTAACATGAGTCAGTCCTGAGCTTATTGGTCCAGTAGTGGTAGTTGTATACGACTTGTCCCAAGTTGAAGTCAAATGTCTTGTGTAAGTCCTTGGTATGATCAAAGTTGAAGTGGTTGTAGTCTCAGTGGAAGTAGTGGTAGTTTCAGTGCCAATAACTTTCAGTTCAGAAGAACTTGGAATACCTGGAACATCAACATAAACAGTAACGTGAGTCAGTCCTGAGCTTATTGGCCCAGTAGTGGTAGTTGTATATGATTGATCCCAAGTTGAAGTCAAATGTCTAGTATAAGTCCTTGGTATGATCAAAGTTGAAGTGGTTGTAGTTTCAGTTGAAGTAGTGGTAGTCTCGGTAGCGATGACCTTAGATTCTGAGGAGCTTGCAACACCTGGAACATCAACATAAACAGTAACGTGAGTCAGTCCTGAGCTTATTGGTCCAGTAGTCGTGGTTGTATACGATTGATCCCAAGTTGAAGTTAAATGTCTAGTGTAAGTCCTTGGAATAATTAAGGTTGAAGTAGTTGTAGTCTCAGTTGAAGTAGTGGTAGTTTCAGTGCCAATGACCTTGAGTTCTGAAGAGCTGGTTGTTGCATATGAGCTTGAGCTCTGACTTTCCAGCAGTATAGATGAGCTTTCCGAGATCACTGTAGATTCAGAAGCTACTGAACTAGGTATATCAACATAAACAGTGACATGAGTCAGTCCCGAACTTATTGGTCCAGTAGTGGTGGTGGTGTACGATAGATCCCAGGTTGAAGTCAAATGTCTTGTATAAGTTATCGGTATGATTAAAGTTGAAGTAGTGGTAGTGTCTGTAGATGTTGTTGTAGTGTCTGTGAGCAGGGTATATGGGCTAGGAACATCAACAAAGACGGTAACATGGGTCAGACCCAAACTTATTGGTCCAGTAGTGGTGGTCGTATATGATTGATCCCATGTTGAAGTTAAATGTCTGGTATAAGTCCTCTGTACAACTAAAGTTGAAGTAGTGGTAGTTTCCGTCGAAGTGGTACTTGTTTCAGTAGCAATGGCGCTACCTACTGCTGCTTGAGTTTTGCCAAATTGACTTAATGTGATAATTGTCAACACTTGATGAATATTGAATTTCATGTTGGTTTCTCGTTAAGTACTTGAATCATCATTCAACTGAGTGGTGGCGGGATGCCTTCTTTATATCAAACATATTATCTGTGTTGTTTCACAATGCTACAGAGGTCCACTCGTGTGAAAACCCTGTACATGAAAGCAGTAGGGTCTTATCTCGGAAACTGCTATTTTAAATTGGGCTTTTCATAGCACTTGTGACCTCGAAAATTCACTCATGCAACTGAATTACCTCAAGTAGAAACTTTAAATTTGTGATTTTGTTTCAGTGGTACAATTCAAAGACCAAGCATCAAGATTTTCTCCCTTTGGCGGCCCAAAGAGGAAATATTCATCAACAAATTTATGTAATAACGATGGTACATGAGTTGAGGCTACTCCATTCCTAGCCGTCTCTAATGCTATGGAATAGTGGCCACAAACTGTGATTTTATTTGATGAGACATTAAGGTTTGTGTATCAAGACTTCCTTTGAAGCGGAAACATGTTATATCTTTTATAAAAAAAATGAGAGCTTTACGTTCTCTTTTGTTTGATATTTTGAACAGAAATTTTTCAACCCCAAAATGAAAATAAATGCTATGAGATAAGTTTATTGACTTAAATCATTAGCTTACAGACTTCATCAATCCGAACTCTTTCAGCCAAACATGTTCAACATGTTCTTATAAAAGTAGTGTACTCCATAACCTCTCTCTATAACAACAGAATAAAGAACTGGGGCTGTCTTACCAAAATCGTCGCGTCGAGTTTTTTTTTATTTTTGTTCAAAAAAATTTTCGTTGTAAGAGTTGAAGAGATCAAGTTATCAGAGGCAATAAATCAGCAATAAAGAGGAAATGTCTGTTCAAATATTTGGAGATCAAGTAACAGAAGAGAGGGCTGAGAACGCCAGATTGTCAGCCTTTGTTGGTGCAATTGCTGTCGGTGATTTAGTCAAAACTACCTTAGGACCAAAGGGTATGGATAAATTATTACAAAGTGCTTCTAGTGGACAATCATTGGTCACTAATGACGGTGCCACCATTTTGAAATCCATTCCATTAGATAATCCTGCTGCCAAGGTTCTTGTAAATATTGCCAAAGTACAAGATGATGAAGTTGGGGATGGTACCACATCAGTAACTGTCTTGGGTCTGGAATTATTAAGAGAGGCTGAAAGATTGATAGATCAAAAGATACATCCACAAACCATCATCGAAGGTTATAGAATTGCATCAGCTGCTGCTATAGACAGTTTGAATAAAGCTGCAGTAGATAATGGTGAAAACCTCGAATTATTTAGAAAGGATTTGTTGAACATTGCTAAAACCACATTATCTTCAAAGATTTTAGCCCAGGATAAAGAATATTTTGCAAATTTGGCAGTAGATGCTATATTGAGATTAAAAGGTTCAACAAATTTGGAGCATATTCAAATTATTAAAAAGATGGGTGGTAAATTATCCGACTCATTTTTGGATGAAGGTTTCATTTTGAACAAGAGATTTGGTGTTGATCAACCAAAGAAAATTCAAAATTGTAGAATCTTAATTGCCAATACTTCAATGGACACTGATAAAGTTAAGATATTTGGAGCCAAGTTCAAGGTTGACTCTACATCCAAATTGGCCGAATTGGAAAAAGCTGAAAAGACAAAAATGAAGAATAAGGTGGAAAAAATCAAGAAATTTGATATCAACTGTTTTATCAACAGGCAATTGATTTATGACTGGCCAGAACAGTTATTTTCAGATTCAGGAATAAATTCAATAGAACATGCTGACTTTGAAGGTGTTGAAAGGTTGGCCTTGGTAACGGGTGGTGAAGTTGTTTCCACTTTTGATGCTCCAGACAAGGTTAAATTGGGTTACTGTGATACCATTGAAGAAATAATAATTGGTGAAGATGTGATGACAAAGTTCAGTGGGTGTAAAGCTAATGAAGCTTGTACTATTGTCTTGAGAGGTGCTACTGAACAGGTATTGGACGAAGCTGAAAGATCATTACATGATGCCCTTTCAGTATTATCACAAACAACAGTAGAGACAAGAACAGTCTTGGGAGGTGGATGCTCTGAAATGATTATGAGTAAAGCAGTTGAACAAGTTGCACAAAACCTTGAAGGTAAAAAATCGTTAGCCGTTGAATCATTTGCAAAGGCCTTGAGACAATTGCCAACAATTTTATGTGATAATGCCGGTTTCGATTCATCAGAATTGGTTACCAAGTTGAGATCTGCCATATATAATGGATTGATTACTTCTGGATTGGATTTGAATAATGGTAAAATCGCTGATATGAGAGAATTGGGTATAGTGGAAAGTTTCAAGTTGAAAAGAGCAGTTGTTAGCAGTGCAAGTGAGGCTGCTGAAGTGTTGTTGAGAGTTGATAACATCATCAGAGCCAAGCCTAGAACTGCTGATAGAAACCATTAATCTGTATAGCTTGTCTTATAACCAATTTGATGATGATACTTCTTCTTTAATATTCAGCTAAAAAGTCGTGTAGTTTGACAAAATGAACTTGTCGTCCAAATCTGTTTTTTTTTTCCTTGACTTTTATTTATAGAGAAAGCTAAAAACAAAAAGCTTACAATAAATCTACATCAACCCGATTCAATTCTTTGCAAAATGATGGCATCAAAGCAAGTGGTTAAGAGATTGAGCATCGCGAAACCCGTCATCTATCATTCAACAAGGTTATTACACACGACAAAGTTTCTCCGTTTGGCAGAGGAAGATCATGAGTTTAAAGATTTGTCGCTGTTACCAAGAGCCAATTATGACGATGTTGATTTAACAGCACCAATTGTCAATCCAAAGGACAAATACAAAGAGACATCTGAAGAATTGCATAAATTTGGACGTTATTTGATCACTTGTTTACCTAAATACATCCAACAATTTTCTGTTTGGAAAGATGAATTGACAATTTATGTTGGTCCATCAGCTATGGTTCCAGTTTCTACATTTTTAAAGAACCATACATCGGCTCAATTTAAGGCAGTTATGGATATAACTGCTGCTGATTTCCCAAGTAGAACGAATAGATTTGAAGTTGTTTACAACCTTTTATCGGTTCGTTTCAATTCCAGAATTAGGATCAAGACATATGCGTCAGAGATTTCACCAGTTCCAAGTATCACCTCGTTATTTGCCGGAGCTCAATGGTACGAAAGAGAGACATATGATATGTTTGGTGTATTTTTCGAAGACAATAAGGATTTAAGAAGAATCTTGACCGATTACGGATTTGATGGACACCCATTGAGAAAGGATTTCCCAACTACTGGATACACTGAGGTGAGATTTGATAATGAGAAGAGAAGAGTTGTTTACGAACCATTAGAATTGACTCAAGCATGGAGAAATTTCACTGTTGGTTCATCGGTTTGGGAACCAGTTGGTGATGGAACAGATGATACCCCAGATTCATTTAAATTGCCAAATCCACCTCCTGAACCAGAAGCCGAGGGGGAAAAGAAGAAATGATGATGATTGTTGTTTGATTTTGAAAATTCATCTCGATCTCTTTTAGCCGCCCATCTATTTATTTATATTTATATTTATATTTATTTATCTATTTATTTATTTATTATTTATCTCAATCTTATTTATTTCAATTATTTATAGTTGACCGAGTCATTATATCATTGACTATATAACTCATTTCATCTTTTAATAACAAGTTTAAACAAATGACATCTTTGTTTTTGAAATTCTTCATAACCTTCATAATCCAAAATCTCTTCAACTTTAAAAGATTTCCTCAAAGTTTTGAAAAACCTTGCATTTGACTTGCGTCTCTTTCTGAAACTGAATAGGATAATAGTTTCCTCATCACCTTGTTCATGATTAACATTGCATAGCATCAATAATGTTTTGATCAAGATATCGAATAATTTCACGTCATAAACACAATCGGCAACAAGGATCAAATCAACTTTCTTACCATCGTTTATCAAATAATCAGGAGCCGTTGCATTGAACCAATCCAATTCATCCGCTGAACACGTTTCTTTCAAATGATTCAGTTCAACATTTTTCGATAATACTGGAATCACCTGCGGTAAGTCCGTCAAATGGATCATGGTTTGATGATGATGATGATGATGATGATGATCTATACCGGTTTGGTATTTCAATAATAACCCCAAGGCCAAGCCAACGACACCGGTACCACTTCCCAACTCGACAACTTTCTTGATATCTCTACCCATTGAAGATATCTGTTTGTAATTCTTGATCAAGTATAACGATAACAATTTCCCAGCCACCCATAATTTCCCACCGCAACCAGCTTCGAATCCACCATCTTCGGAGACTTTCAAAATTGGCAAATCGGTGGCACCGATCACTTCTGCAATCAAGGTGTCTATCGAAGAAATATCCACTGACGTTATACCAGTGCTATCTAAGGTATCCATCAAATCAGGGATGGGAAATAGATCTTTATCAAAATTTGTAAAGAAGTCATCATATTCAGGAATGGGCACTGCAACTAACAGTGATGTTGCTAATATTGTCTCTGCTGTCATGACAAGTTTGTGAAATAAGAGATATAGCTAGCTGATTCACAACCCACTAATTTAATAATTCAAAACCTTGTAACATGTTTTCCTCTTTTTTTACGCAATATTTTTCACTTTGTTTTCATCAAAATCCCCAATTTAGATTTAGAGATTTCTTTTTAGCGCCCAAAGCAGAAATAAAAACATTAACGTTATGCATTATGTGTATATACAAGAATTCATCTATTTTTCTATACTCCTTTTACCCTTAACCACATCTTCAAAGCTATCCAATTGTGAAATATCCAATTCATCATCGAGTAACTCATCATATTCATCTGATAAATCTTCACTATCTTGATTAGCCTTACCAAATGATTGACTCATTCTTGCTTCAAATTCCATAGTCTTTGCAACGGCTTCATCTCTCCAATTATCCAAGAATTTTTGTTCCAATTGGAATCCTTTTTCAATTGCCGTTGGTTCAAATACTGCTCCATTCATCTTGGCTTCTTCTTGTGATACGGATAATTCTAATTCTTGTTCCATTTTCAATCTGTAATATTCAAATCTGGCACGATCGTAAGCTTCCAAGATTGGTAATTCTTCATTTTGAGCAAGGTATATTGTTCTTTGTACCACACTTTCACCATCCAATTTCTTATAAATTTGTTGAATATGACTCCAATCTATTTCCTTATCGTTTAAACTTTGGTTTTCAATTAAATTTTTTGGAGTTGCAAGTTCCCATGGATGTTGATCATGAAACAATTGTCTTAAATCATCTTCAAGAAATCTCAATTTCGATATTTTGAACAATTTGTTTTGATAATGATTTGGAGGTATTCTAGTTTTATACAATGTTGAACCTTTCATATTGCTATATTGAGCTTTAGTATTGGCTTTAACTGCATCACCTTTGATTTTCTTTGTTAAATCTTTATTCGGTGGATGTTGTGAGACTACTTTGAACCAAACAGGCTGCTGGAGCAAAACATTTGATTTCAAATATTGGGATGTTCTTTGAAGAACGTTCAAAGCATCTTGTTGTATTCTCATGATAGCTTTGTCCTTGTTTTCTATGCTTCCACCTGTTTGTTGAAAGATTTTTTTATGATTTTTTTTTTTTGGATTGTTCAATTTTGATCGTGTCTCTTTAGCTCAATAAGTTGAGTTAGTAATGTTGAACACGACTTAATGTCAACTGCGCGCAGTTGAGCAGCGAGCTTCAAAATACACGCGCGTTTGCGGTTGTGTGGTGCGCAATCAATAAACCAAAAAAGTTGCAACACGCCGATAACGAGTCCGATGCAAATTGGTATGATGATACACTACAAATTGTTTCTGGCAAAGCCGAAGATCGGTTTTCGTGTTTTCTTCCAATGACTTGTCTTGGATATTTGATTACGTTCAACAGAGATGAGATGGGAAACCCTTTCCATCGTACACATAATTGCAATTGACCATTCTTCAGCTGTCTATACTCTATCACAATACTGAAATAGTCAATTCTATATAGTTATCCTCTCTGAAGCCATAAGCTAGTAGCACTATATTCATCTATGTTATAACTACTCTACTCAATGGTTGTAATACCGCTTACTACTACTACTACTACTGCTCATCAGATGGCTATTGTTACAGTTTTGGATGAATGACCAAAAAGCCCTGGTATTTGGTCGGTTACCCTCGGTCTGGGACCGGATTTACCCCGGGGGGGGACAGCTGTCTAAATTGCTTCCTTAGCCAGAGTGTACATTGATTTGACATTAAACCATGGGGTTGTAGTTCTTTTGCCGATGTCATCTCTTACAGCTATGTGTTACCTCCATCTTCAATCTGAGCTACATAGTATTATCAGTATGTTCTGATAGAACTACTACGTACGTAGGAGTGTACGTACACTATATGTGTATTACAAAAGAGAAAAAGCTCATTGGCCCTGGGGGGCGGCAAGAGGCGAGATCCGGTCTGGCGCAGAGAAAAGTTTTTCTGAGCGTAAACAAAATAGGATCCGATTTTATCAGTCGGGAAAAAGTTGGCTAAAGATCAAATTTTCATTTAAATATCTTATTCCCAATTCCATTGACCGTTGATATTTACTCTTTCATATAACCATTCCACTAGGATATATTCTATCATATTCATCAAGTCATAATGCTTTCTGCTAGAAGAGTCTTATCAAAGGTACGTCCTATTTATCTCATTTAACTTTTAGTTAAGTCGATTGATTGATGTTGTTGCTGATCAAATATATATGTTATACAACACATGTGTTTGATGTAAAATTGGTGTTCCCCCAATGATGCATCACATTTCATCAATTGAATTCTTTATACAACCTTGGATACTAACAATATATGTAATTACAGGCTCCACGTCAAGTTCGTGGTTTGGCTAGTGTTTCCCCACTTACACCAGACTCAAAAGTCCACCAAAATTTATTGGAAGACTTTTCATTTATTCAATATAAAAAACATTTGGAAAACTTGAAAATTGTTAAACAAAGATTAGGTAGACCATTGACTTATGCTGAAAAATTATTATATGCTCATTTGGATAAGCCAGAAGAGCAAGATATTGAAAGAGGTGTTTCATATTTGAAATTGAGACCAGATAGAGTTGCATGTCAAGATGCTACCGCTCAAATGGCTATCTTACAATTCATGTCAGCTGGTTTACCACAAGTTGCCACTCCAACCACTGTTCATTGTGATCATTTGATTCAAGCTCAAATTAGTGGTGAAGAGGATTTGGCTAGAGCCATTTCATTGAACAAGGAAGTTTATGATTTCTTAGCTTCTGCTTGTGCTAAATATAACATTGGTTTCTGGGGTCCAGGTTCAGGTATTATCCATCAAATTGTCTTGGAAAACTATGCCTTCCCAGGTGCTTTGATCATTGGTACCGATTCACATACTCCAAATGCCGGTGGTTTAGGTCAATTGGCTATTGGTGTCGGTGGTGCTGATGCCGTTGATGTCATGGCTGATTTACCATGGGAATTGAAAGCTCCAAAATACATTGGTGTTAAATTAACCGGTAGAATGAACGGTTGGACTTCACCAAAGGATATCATCTTGAAATTGGCTGGTATCACCACTGTTAAAGGTGGAACTGGTGCCATTGTCGAATATTTCGGTGAAGGTGTTGATACTTTCTCATGTACCGGTATGGGTACCATTTGTAATATGGGTGCTGAAATCGGTGCTACTACTTCAGTTTTCCCATTCAACAAATCAATGAGTGATTACTTGGAAGCCACCGGTAGAGGTCAAATTAGTGATTTCGCCAAATTATACCAAAAGGAATTATTATCTGCTGATGAAGGTTGTGAATATGATCAAGTTATTGAAATTGATTTGAACACTTTAGAACCTCACATTAACGGTCCATTCACTCCAGATTTAGCCACTCCAGTTTCAAAGATGAAAGAAGTTGCCGTTGCCAATGACTGGCCTTTGGAAGTTAAAGTTGGTTTGATTGGTTCATGTACCAACTCTTCATATGAAGATATGTCAAGAGCTGCTTCAATCATTGAAGATGCTGCTGCTCATGGTGTCAAATCAAAAGCTTTATTCACCGTTACTCCAGGTTCTGAACAAGTTAGAGCCACTATTGCCAGAGATGGTCAATTGGATACATTTGTTGAATTCGGTGGTAAAGTCTTGGCCAATGCTTGTGGTCCATGTATTGGTCAATGGGATAGACAAGATATTAAAAAGGGTGACAAGAACACCATTGTCTCATCATTCAACAGAAATTTCACTTCAAGAAATGATGGTAACCCTCAAACTCATGCTTTTGTTGCATCTCCAGAAATGGTTGTTGCCTATGCCATTGCCGGTGATTTAAGATTCAACCCATTGACTGATAAATTAAAGGATGCCGATGGAAATGAATTCTTGTTGAAACCACCACATGGTGATGGTTTACCACAAAGAGGTTATGACAAGGGTGTTGACACTTATCAAGCTCCACCAGCTGATAGATCACAAGTCAGTGTTCAAGTCTCACCAACATCTGATAGATTACAATTATTGACACCATTTGAAGCTTGGAACGGTAAAGATGCCGAACGTTTACCAATTTTGATTAAGGCTGTCGGTAAGACCACCACAGATCATATCTCAATGGCTGGTCCATGGTTAAAATACAGAGGTCATTTAGCTAACATTTCAAATAACTATATGATTGGTGCCACTAATGCTGAAAATGGTGAAGTTAACAATGTTAAGAACCATTACACTGGTGAATACAAAGGTGTTCCACAAACTGCTGCTGATTACAGAGATGCTAAACACCCATGGGTTGTTATCGGTGACGAAAACTTTGGTGAAGGTTCATCAAGAGAACATGCTGCTTTAGAACCAAGATACTTGGGTGGTTTCGCTATTATTACCAAATCATTTGCTAGAATCCACGAAACTAACTTGAAGAAACAAGGTTTATTACCATTGAATTTCACTGATAAATCAGCTTATGACAAGATTCAACCAGAAGATGAAGTTGATATCATTGGTTTAACTGAATTGGCTCCAGGTAAGAACCTTATCTTGAGAGTTCATCCAGCTGATGGTAGTGCCGTTTGGGAAACTGAATTATCACACACTTATAACGCTGAACAAATTGAATGGTTCAAATACGGTTCAGCTTTGAATAAGATGGCTGCCGTTGCTGCTGAAGCTAAGAAATAAATTTCGAATTTTTAATTAAAAATTGAAAATTGAGATTTTTATTTATTTTGTTTTAAAAGTGTGATGATGATCTCATCATCATCATCATCTTTTATCTTGGGTATATAATATATAGTTTTTCCTGTCTGTGTTTAAAGAAATTCAATCTTTTCCACATTGTTTAATATTCCGATCAAATTGATTATTTAATTAATTATAAAACACTCCAGTCTATTAATTATACTAAACTAGTTCTCTCTATGCCAAGATAAAATTCAACACTCTCAATAATGTACATAAAGCAAATAAAAACACCTGTATATTTCTTCTTCTTTCTCACCACCACTGTTGATCTTCAACAACAGCCACCAGTTTCTTCTCTTTCTCACCTTCACCATCATCATTATTATTATTCTCACCACTGACAACCTCTGCATCGTCAGCATTCTTCTCTCCTATATCATCATCATCACTTTTCCCTGGTTGCGAAACACCTTCAATTTCATAAACTATTGAACCAGTTTCATCCAATTTACACAATTTACAATCAAATGCAATGGAAGCATCTTTCAATGATTTTAAAACCTTTTTCTTTAAAAGGTATAAATCATTTTCCAATTTCATACAAGTTTGAGTATGATTTGCAGGGTATAACGCATATGAGGTGTCATTTATGAAATTGATTTGAAATGGTTTCTCGATGGATGATGTCAGTTTGATCGAGTTTAAGATATCGGAAATGTTATGATCTATATCATCTCTTGTTATCCCAAAGAATACATCCTTGATGAGAATAGCATTGAAGTAAATATCCCTGTTTTGTAAAGTCAGTTCTTTAACACCGTTGATCAATTGGTTATGTTTAAATTGTTCACGTTCTTTAACCTTGGTGTAAAATTTATAACCTTCTTCCAACGTCATCGTTGGTACTTTTGAACTTTGCAATTTTTGAATCATCACGCTACGTTTTGGTTCTTGATCTTGTGATTGTGAGTAAAATTTGTAAATTTCTGCAAGTTCATGGACAAATTCTCGTTGTTGTTTAATCATTGGTTGGAAATGATAAGTTGATTTGAAAATATCCTTAGACAAGAGTAGATTCCTGAAAATTTTCTCAATGGTTAAACACCAATTTTTTTGTCTACTGTAAAGAGACAAGATCTGCTTAGAGTATGGGTTTTCCAACTCTAATAATTTGTCAATCATATCATCTGAAAGCAAGCTTTCTCTTGGTGTTGCTGTTGACGGTTTCGTGACACCAATTTGTAAAGCTTCAAATAACTTTCTATTCCTTTCCACTCTCTCACATTCATCATCACATTCCAAAATCTTGTCCTTGATTGAATTTTGTGTCAGAGTAGCTCCACATGCAACTTCCTTCACTATTCTTCCACATGGACAAGTGAGTTTAACCTTAGTTGAACATGTAAGTGATTCATTACACTCTTTAGGATAATGACATGGTGAATTATCAGCATGACCACATGATTTAATAGCTCCACATTTGGATAAACATTTTTTCAAACATTCACCTGGTTTATGACAACTTTTCAAACATTTATGACCACAAACCAATGGTTTGCCACATGCTAATCCACATGAAACGGATTCTTGGAAACACATCACTTTTTGCACAGCAATTTTCCTATGGCATTGACATTGTCTCACTACCAATTTAGTACATTTAGGACAATCGACATCACTTTCATGACAATTATGAGGAATCTTAGGGTGTCCACATTCAGGAATCTTGGGACATGGATGTGGACATGGAGGTAATTTGGTGCCACATCTGACAGGTGCAGCAACAACAGTTTTCCCACATGAACATACCAAATCATTTGAATCAGATTCAAGACAAGGTGGACAAGCACCAATGTGACATCCTCTTTGACAATAATGTAAACCACATGATAACAACTTGCCACATTCCTTGGTACATATGTGAACCAGTTCAATCTCCATTGAATCGTCTTCGTTGGCTGCTAATTGCAGTTTCCTAATCAGCTTCTTACGCTCTCTTTCTCTATTCATTGCCACAGGTTCATCGGCACAACATATTCTATTACATCTATGACGACGACAATTCAACAATGCTTGACACTTGTGATTACATTTTGGTACACAACCATCTTGTAAAAATTTACAAGAAACTGTAAATTGCGAATAATGACAAGAACATTTCACGGTGAATTGCTTAAAGCAAGGTGAACATTCACCATCATGACAATTCCAAATACATTCGTGTCCACAGGGTAATTTCTTCCCACATGGGTTTTCACAAGTTGGTATCGGATCGAGACATGATTGTCTCCCACCGGGTATTAACTTGTCAATTGCCACTTTACCACAATGACAAGTGTGTACCGATGTAGGGTTGAATGGACATTCATGAGAAGCATCACTTTGTGGATGACATTCCCTTTCACAAAAATGATTCCCACAATCAAATGCATGATTACAAACAGTCTCACATTGATAAACACCTATCCATTTACTGTCACCATTGTATGATTCTTGTGGTTTCCTTTCATAGCAAAACATCTCCCTTTCATGTTTACCACAAAAACATTTCCCAACAACGATCTCATTACACAGTCCACAAAGACCCTCATGACAAGTCCTTGGACATTTGTGTTCACCACATGGCATAAGATCTTGACAAATTTTCCCACAATCCCAACCTGACTCATACGGTGTCATCACACAGGGAACTTGTTGTTCCTTGTCACCACAATGACAACTCATCACTGGACCGATCGCACCACAACTTTTGATATGAGGCCCCGGATGACATGACATTGAACAACCATGTGAACACGATTGTAATTTATGATTACATGTGTTTGAACAACTATGGGGGTTCAACATATTGGAAATCGGATTGACAATCTTACCACACCAACAAGTATACAGCTTCGGGATCTTGTGATGTTTCCCATTACAAGCTGGACACCTCCATTTACGATCCAACTCCGTTGAAGTGGACTTGATAGCCCAAGACTTGATACAATCTAAATCATAAACTCTATAACATAAATGACAAGACCAAATCTTGGAATCTTGATCGATTTCACTAGTACAAACTAAACATGTATAGACACCTCTCCTTATTTCGTCCGTGATGGACTCAGCTAAGGTGATGTCGTCTCTTTGTGTGATTATTTCTAATTCTTCTTCATCAGAAGTATTTGAATAATCTGATTCCGACTCTGACGATGGAGTGGATTCTGAATTGGATTCCGTTTCAAATTCACGTTCCGTCTCCACCAACACGAGGTTGTTCACCAGAGTCGGGGAATCTTCTAGTAGTCTCGGATTATCCTCATGGGTCACAGCTATATCCTCCGACATCTGTGATGTTCACTCGTCGTAGATATATATAAATATGAGTAATACACTTTACTTAAATGGCTTCAAAATTTTTTTTTTCCTTCTTCTTTTTCTCTTTTGTATTTGAAACCAACACTTTTTCAGTATAAACACCATATATATACACATACTGTCAAATACAATTTATAATGGCAATCACATCAGACCCATGGAAGAGAAGGTGAGTAATTGTTACTGTATTGTGATTGATTGGATTTGTTTAATACTAACTGATTGATTGAATCGTCATTGAAGAGATGCATGGAGGTTTCAAAATCAATTTTCTAGAAAGGCAAGATATTCAAATTTGATACCGGGATTCAGTTGGGGAGTTGGTGCTTTTATCGTTTATGTGGCTTATGAGAAATTGTTCTTGAAAGATGAACATCATGGTCATATAGAAGGCGGTCTGGATCATCATTGAAGATGTTGTTTATTTATTTAATTATTTATTTATTTATTCGTCCAATTTATTTATTCATTTATTTATTCATCCATCAGACTATTTAATTCAACAACATTTCTACAATCAAAAGTCTTATCTATACTCATAACATTCGATAAATTACAACAACTATACATTTTGGATCTGTGTTTGCAAAGATGTCAATTCATTTTTCTTATCATCCAAGAATTTTTCCAAAGTTTTAACTTGTAATTCAATATCTTCAATATCACCGGTAGCACTTTGCAAATTGAAATGTTGTTGTGTCTTGGCCAATTGTTGTTCTTTAAAATTTAATAATTGTTCAAATTCATATTTGGTCAAACTCAATTGATCATCTTTCCTTTTGGATTCTTGCTCAGCTTTGGCAATCAATTCTTCCAAGTCTTTTAATTCTCTTTGCAATCTCACTTGTTCCCAATCTGTTCCCTTTGTTGCACTAAAATCAGTTCCCCTGTCATTGGAACTTTGATTAGAATTTACACCGGTGATTCTATTCAAATAACTATCGGCAAATGATTGCTTTGTAGTCAATGTTGGTTTCCTTATATCTGCTTGATGTGAATCCAAATTATAATCAGGGGTCTCCTTATTAAAAGTTGCCCTTAACGAAGGAGGAACACCTCTTGGAACTCTTTTACCGTTAGATCTTTGATTCAAAATGTGTAAATAAACCAACACTTGGTCTTTATCTATACTCTCTGATTGTTTAGGATTGACCAAATTCCAAGCACTACTGATATCAGTCTCTGGTATATTTAAAGTCTTGTACAATTCACTCAATGAGTTGAATGAAATTCTTCCATATCTATCCGATGAAGTTTGATAGATACTTTCATAAGTGGATTTGTCCGTTGGTGATATATACCAGTCGAATGAATCACTTAAACGATAATCGTCATCCTCTGTATCTGATCCATAATTATTCCCCGTTTGTACTGCTCTATTCAGTTCGATTAAATGCGCCTTAGAGGCAGGAACTAACCAATCGGGTAAGTTTTGAGGTATAGCACTGATGTTATTGACCTTATCGAAAACCAATCTCATTGCTATACAAAATTCTTCAAAATCCAATGCTCCATCAGAATCGATATCGGCAAGGTCCCATAATTGTGATAATTCTCCAGATGATAATTGTGAATTTGTCAAGATTTGTCTCACTTTCTCCCCACTTAACTTGTTATTCTCAGGGTTCAATCCGCTAAAGATTTCCCAGTATTTCTTTATTTCCCACTCTTCTAACTTAGGCATTGTGTAGTGTTGATTACTGTATACTTCTATATCAACTGTCTTCATAAACTGTTTGTTGTTTTTCTTCTTCTTCTTCTTCTGTGGAACTTTGCGCTTTGGTCGAATTTGAGTTGTTTGTACACGATAATACAGTGACCAGATCAACAACTAGTAATGGATCGATAAAGAGATGATCAGTAGAGAGATGAGGTAGATAAGATAGAATAAGAGTTGAAGTATAAAATGCAAATAATCATTGTATCAAATTTGAGACTGTAAAGAGTCCGGATAAAGAGTAATATAGAAGATAACAAAAAAACGGTTCATAAAAGGGTCATTTCACAAATAAATAAATAGCCATACCAATCAGCGAACATTCTTATTCAAGAATGACAACACCGAGTCCAAATCCACTTTAATCCCATCACTTTCCTTGTTGTCACTCAATTTTTTAACATATTGTTGAGATGTCTTTTCCTTCTTCTTAACATGGTGTTCATTTGATGTGAACAGAGTTACAGCATCCATCTTGTGTACCATATTTTGCGATTCCACAATGTGAATTTTTGCCTCTTGTTGTTGTTGCTGTTGCTGCCTCTGTGGTTGTATTGTCTCTGAAACTTTCTTCGACAAATCAATCGTCTTTAGTTTCAAATCCCGTTCAGTGTTTGACACAGAATCGATAACTCCATAAAACAATTTACGATCATCAAATATATCAGTAGCTTCTTTAGAGACCACACTCGTCAGTGGTCTTGAATAACCTTTGATATCCGATCCAGTATGTAATATACTTGAAGTCTTCGACAAGTCTAAGAGTAAACTTGATAACAGACTTCCTTGCTCAGGTGGGGTTGGTGGATGCGATGGTATTGTTGATGATGATGATGATAACGATGGCAATTTCACTCTAGGCTTGTTATTTGCCAGATATGTATGTAGATACGATTTTCTTGTCATCATTATACGGTTGATGATATTCTTATGAGATCGTTGCATCGTGCTGTTGAATGATGACTCTTTAACTCTTTAGTAAGTGTGTTTTTTAATTTAAATTTATGTTTTTTTCTTTAGCAAATTATACAATTCGATCAACGGAGGGATATCTTGTAACATCTGTGGAGTGAGTAAATCCCATATTACACCACACGATGGTTTATTGACATTTGTAGCTTCGATGATCTTACTATTTGTCACTATCAAATCACAACAAGTGTCAAATATTTCAGGTTTTAAAGTTTGATCTAATAATTGACAATCATGTACTATGGCAGCGGTATGTGTTTGTATATTTATCACTCCAATCTCGTACAACATTGCCCATTCAAGATCGAAAAATCCATGTCCTTTACCAAATCTTATACCGTTGTAATTGATAGCTCCTGTACCAGTGATCATGTATTCGACTTTGATATTTTGTGATTGCAATTCTTTCAAACTAACGGGTCTACCAAATTTTTCCATACCATCTAATGTTGATGCCATCTCTCTTTTACATGGTGGAATCTTGTCCAGTTCTAAAAGCCAAAATCCTCTCAATATTCCATACGTGGTCATCAAGATCTTCTTACCATCATTTAAAGCTTTAAATCTCAATTCTTCAAGACAATTATCAGGAGTGATGAAAATGTATTCACTATTTTGATAGTACTCATGATTTGTGATCAATTCTGTGGCAATTGATGAACCTTCAAAATCAGCAATGAATTCGGCAAAATTGAAATGGAATCGTGAATCAGGTCTTGCCACTTTTCTCAATTCAGCCCATACTTCGTTTCTTATATTAGACTTATGTTCAATCAGGGAAGACATGTTATACAGAGTTTTCTCTACATCTCTTATCACTTCAAATGATCAATCAACATCTTACAGTGTATAACTTGAAGTGTCTTTGAGTATTAAAGTTTTAAAAGAGTAATTATTGCGACCACCGAAGCAAGATATAAATTTGCCTATCAAAGAGGTAAAGTATACGATATATATCTACACAGGCTCTCATGCCAGACAGTTGATAAGTAAACACCATGTGCTATCTTCACTCGACTTGAAACTGAATTGTCACCGCCGTTTACTCAAACTTCTCTTTCATCTCTTCCTCTTCTCTGTCTGTTTCCCTTTAAAGTTGTTTTGAACAAAAAAAAATTTTTTTTTTCTCTTTGTTTAAGGGCATCAAGTCAGTTTATGTGGCATTACAAGACAAGAGTAATGAATGAATGGTATGAAGCAGAAGGATAATTGACTCCGGTAACATCTATAATGTGGATGAGATAATGATACTGATCTAAATAGAAACACAGCGAGTAAGACAGTGGTACAAGATACACCACTACTACCACTATTACACTTACTAACCCCCATCGGTAACTGTGATTTTGATGTGGAACACTACAAAGATCACCCACAAATCTGAAAACTTGTGTAAAATGCCGAAAAGCTCAAGTCAGATGCACTAGTAAAATTTGCTTAAATTTTAAAATTAATATAATTTGATTATCTAATACTATTGTCTGTTTTCATAAAACAGAAATATATTCTACAAGATGAGCTTTTTATTTAACTGGAGCAAAATCTTTTCAAAGTCATCATCATCTCATCTGATAAACTTTTGTTAATACCATACACCCACTCATTTAAACTATAACATGTCCTTGGAAGAATCAACACAAACGAAGGAAGGTTCCAAACCGCCTTCTGTGTTGAGTACTACTATCCCAGTTTTACATTCTGAAACTGGCTCTGAGGAAATTAAACATGAATTAAATGCAGATTTATCAAATGAATCATTAGAAGAAGTGATCAAGGTAAATGATATCTTGGACGATTTGCTAAACATCAAAGTTGATAATAAATATCATCCAATACATTGGCCAGTATGGCAAAAATACCTCATAGTGATCATATACTCAGTTTTACAAATTTTCGTCACAATGACTTCAACATCATATGTAAGTGTTGAATGGTGGATCGAGGAAAAATTTGGTACATCGGCCCAGGTCGCTACATTGGGACAATCTATGTTTATCATCGGTACTGCTATTGGTCCACTGTTCTTGGGGCCATTGTCAGATGTCAGTGGTAGAAAATGGATTTATGTCGGTTCTATGGTTTTCTATGCAATTTTCAACATTGGTTGTGCATTACCATTGAACATGCCAATGTTTGTTATATTTATGTTTTTTTGTGGAATGGCTGGTTCCACAGCGTTGGCAAACGTTGCCGGTACAGTGTCTGATTTATTCGTCAATAGTGATAATGCAGCTCAACCAATGGCTTTATTCGTCCTGTCTGCTAATATGGGTCCTTCACTTGGTTCTAGTATCGGTGAATGGATTGGTGACAACAAAAATATGGGTTTCAGATGGGTTTTCTATTTGAATATCATTATAGCTGGTGCATTTGCCATATTTTTATCTTTCATCCCAGAAACTTTACCAAGAATTGTCATTGCTGAAAAGACCAAAAAGGAAGAATCCATTGTCAATGATCTTCAAATACAAGAAGTTGCCAAATATAAAGTTAATATTTTCCACGAGTTGAGATTCGTCATCTTTATGGCATTCAAGATATTGTTCACTGAACCAATTGTCTTGTTTTTAGGAATGTATAATGGATTTGCATACGGTTTATTATTCTTATACTTGGATGGTGTCTTTGACGTGTTTGTTTACAACAATGGGTTATCATACATCGGTGCCGATTTGACATATTTAAACTTTGTCGTTGCCGTTATAATCATGTTTTGTTTCGTCCCAGTGCAAACATGGATATATAAAAAATACACTGCTAAAAACGGTGGTGTTGCCAAACCGGAATACAGATTCCTCACATCCTTGGTATTTGTCTGGGGTTTCCCAATATCATTATTTTGGTTCGCCTTCACTTCAGATGGTTCAGTCAATTATTGGTCATGTATCGTTGCCGGAGGGTTATTAGGATTTTGTGATCCATTATTATGGTTATCAATGTTGAATTATATCACTGATTCATATCCAAACACTGCAGGTTCCGCCATAGCAGCATTCACGATTCCATCTTTTACAATTGCTGCTGCTTTATCTCACGCTGGTGTTGCAATGTTTGCAAATTTGTCAACTAAATGGGCTGTTGCCATATTAGCATTTGTTTCTTTGGGTATTGTAGCATTGGTGTACGTGTTGTTCTTCTTCGGTGAAAGAATCCGTGCTAGATCTAAGCTTGCATCTAGTTGATAGCATGTGTATATTGTATTAATAGCTTTAAGTATTTGTGTTTTGTTCTATCAAAGTTGTAGCCTTTACAAGTACGATTATGCACCTTTTGCTGTTATAAAGGTGCGCTTCAGGCTCCTGTCACCGGAAACTTTTTTTTTTGGTTTTGAGATTTTGGAAAATTTGTATCATCAAATCATCAAACTCCAAAGTTTTCATTAAAGTTATATACACCAATTCAAGAGATAAATCATCTTACTATTGACTAGTATATCTCATAATACATAAAAATGTTAAGAACATCTGCAAGAAATTATTCATCAACCGTTTCTAAAACTTTGAAAATAGGTTTGATCCCAGGTGATGGTATCGGAAGAGAAGTCATCCCAGCTGGTAAACAAATACTTGAAGCATTACCATCACAATTCGGTTTAAAATTCGAATTCACCAATTTGGAAGCCGGTTTCGAATTGTTCAAAAAGACTGGAACAGCATTGCCAGAGAGAACTGTTGACGTTTTGCAAAATGATTGTGATGGTGCCTTATTCGGTGCTGTTTCATCACCAACTGTTAAAGTTGAAGGTTACTCATCACCAATTGTCGCTTTAAGAAAGAAGATGGGTTTGTACGCCAATGTTCGTCCTGTCAAATCCGTTAAATCTAGCAGTAGACCTGTCGATATGATGATTGTTAGAGAAAATACTGAAGATTTGTACGTTAAAGAAGAGAAGACATATGAAAAAGATGGTCAAATTATTAGTGAAGCCATCAAGAGAATTTCTGAAAATGCTACAAAGAGAATTGGTAAGATTGCTTTTGAAATTGCCTTGCAAAGACAAGCTATCAGAGATTTAGGTGGCTACTCTTTACATAATTCACCAACAGTTACCATTACACATAAATCTAATGTCTTATCCCAAACAGATGGTTTATTCAGAGAGACAATAAGAAAATTATACAATGAAAATCAAGATTTATACAAATCAATTGATTTGAAAGAACAAATCGTTGACTCTATGGTTTACAGAATGTTTAGGGAACCAGAAATCTTTGACGTTGTCGTTGCTCCAAATTTGTACGGTGATATCTTATCAGATGGTGCCGCGGCCTTGGTTGGTTCATTAGGTGTCGTACCATCTGCTAACGTTGGTGACAACTTTGCCATTGGGGAACCATGTCACGGTTCAGCCCCAGATATCGAAGGTAAAGGTATATCTAACCCAATTGCCACAATTAGATCAACCGCTTTGATGTTGGAATTCATGGGTTACTCAGAAGCAGCTGCAAAGATTTACGAAGCAGTCGATGCCAATTTGGCTGCCAATGCCATCATCACTCCTGATTTAGGTGGTAAGTCAACTACTCAACAAGTTATTGATGATGTTATTAGCAGATTATAAGTAGTACATATGTATTTCAAACTATAAAGACTGATTTTTTGTTATTTAGGATTTAATCAATCATCAAACCCGGTCCAATCACCTTCATCCTCATCCTCATCTTCCTCTTCAATATTACTACTGACATCGGCATCTTCTCTCGTATCTGTTTTAATCACGTCTCTCTCAAAGCAAGCTGCGAAAAAGCCAATACCACCATCAACTTTGGGCAAACTTCTGATCAATCCATCAGCTAAGTCATCCCCATTTTCAAAATCTTGGAATTCTTCTGTAAAACCACGTCTTTGCCAATTTGGAATAACTTTATCCCTTGTGCACAATTTCCAACCTTGATTTTTAACTTGTTCATCCCTTAACAAGTCAATGACAACTCTTTCATTCTCCTCTGGATGAATGGAACAAGTTGAGTAAACCAACTTCTTCGCATTAGGAAATGACAATGCATGTTTAACAATGGTGAATTGGAAACTAGCTAATTTGCTCAACCTGTTTTGATCAATCTCCTGTTTCTCTTCTTCCTCTGCTGAATTTTCAGCACCACCATAAGATGCACGTCCGAATATACCACTACCGGAACAAGATGGATCCACAACAAATCCAGTGATATCAGGATAATCTAATGGATTTGTCTTTGTGAAATCACCCTGTTGGATGGATATACATTTCAATCCTCCTGCCTTGTCACACATAGTCTTCAATATCTTTGATCTCCCGAGGTCTTTTTCAAATGCTATTATCGATTTTGGAGTGTTTTGTAAGATGGCAGCCAAATGAGTTGTCTTATTACCAGGAGCAGCACACGCATCGATCACCTTATCCACTCCCGGTGCAGGGTTCAATATGAAAGCTGGGAAACAAGAGGCCCTATCTTGGATGATCAACCTTCCTTTCAAATACGCATCGGTGACTGTGATACGTTCCTTTGGATGCACACCGAACAAGTTCGGTATATATTCATCATGATATATGGTACCCAACTTCATATCTTCAATGGTATCAACCTCTTCTAAGTGTTTGAATTCGTTCAATAAAGACTTGGCCGTGGTTTTAACAGTGTTGGCTCTGAACCAACGAATAGGTGTCTGGTCTTCTTCCAACTTGTTTTCATCGATCAATTCGCTGACGCTTGTCACATGATGTTTCAATTTCAATTTTGTCAACTCCGCATTCAATCTAGTCTTGTGCTTCAAAATGGTTTCCTTGATTGGTAGTTTACCACATTGGATTCTCCCACTTCTGGTGAAGCACAAGTCGTACACCATCAACATACAAATCCCTTCTTTCAATCCCTTTTCCTCTTTCAATATCTTTGACTTCTTGATGATCTCCTGTATAAATGGCTTATATTTCAAAGTGTTTATCACCAAGGCAAACACCTGCTTGGGATTACTCTTGATTTTCTTCTGTCCATGGGCTGCAAATATCCTATTCTGGATCGCTCTGGAAGTGAGGTTGGTGCCCGTGACGAACTGCTCACTCTCCTTGTACAAGCTCATCTCCTCTGTCTGCTTTATCTGAATTGGGTGAAAAATTTTAGTGTGCGGTTTTTTTTGTTTTTAACTTTTTTCCTTTGGCAAAGAAAGACGCAAAACATTTCAAAACAATCAAAATAATCAATAATCATAATAATAATAATAGTACCCATTTCATCTTCTGTTGACAGGCTACCAAGCGACTATTAAATGGACACCACGACACCCTCGATAAGCACGCTGGTGAGTACTTCTCCTAAGCAAGAGGAGGAAGATGTTGTCATGAAGGAGACAGAGATTCCTGTGAGTCCTGTGGCTCTGAAGAGAAAATTGGAAGAGGAAACAGACCAGATTATTCCAGATATCAATGAAAATGAGATTATAGTGCCAATCACCGAGCCGAAGATTTCGTACATCAATAAGAAGACCGGTTTATGTTACGATGTCAGGATGAGATACCATGCCAAGATTTTCACTTCTTATTATGAATATATAGATCCACATCCTGAAGATCCTCGTCGTATTTACCGTGTTTATAAGATTTTAGCTGAAAATGGGTTGATAAATGACCCTCAATTGATTGGACGTCATGATATTGGAGACTTGATGTTGAAAATCCCCGTTAGAGAAGCCACGTCGGAGGAAATTTTGTTGGTCCATTCAGAGGAACAGTTGAAATATATTGCAAGCACTGAAACAATGACTAAAGAAGCATTGCTCGAACTGACCGAGAAGGGGGATTCTATATATTTCAACCATGATTCTTATTTGAGTGCCAAGTTATCATGTGGTGGGGCAATTGAAGCTTGTAAAGCTGTTGTTGAAGGGAAAGTGAAAAATGCCTTTGCCGTTATCAGACCCCCAGGTCATCATGCGGAACCTGATTTACCAGGTGGATTTTGTCTTTTTTCCAACGTTGCAGTGGCTGCTAAGAACATTTTGAAAAACTATCCTGAAAGTGTGAGAAGAATTGTCATCATAGATTGGGATGTCCATCATGGGAATGGTACTCAAAAGGCTTTTTATGACGATCCAAGAGTGTTGTACATCTCTCTTCATCGTTTTGAATTGGGTAAGTATTATCCAGGAACTTTGGCAGGTGCTGCAGATAAAGTGGGTGAGGGTAAAGGTGAAGGTTACAACATTAATATTCCATGGCCTGCCCCTGGTATGAATGATGGTGATTACATTTATGCATTCAATAAAGTAATAATGCCTGTTTGCCAGGAGTTTAATCCCGATTTAGTTATCATTAGTGCCGGTTTTGATGCTGCAGACGGTGATGTTATTGGCGGTTGTCATGTTTCTCCAGCTGGGTATGGACACATGACCTATCTCTTAAAATCGTTAGCCAGGGGTAACATATGCTCTATAATGGAAGGTGGTTACAACTTGGATTCCATTGCCAAATCAGCATTGGCTGTGGCCAAAGTTTTAATTGGAGAACCACCAGAAGAGTTGTGGAAGAAATTGCCAAAGGAAATCGCTGTGGAGACAATCGATGAAGTAATACGAATTCAATCCCGGTATTGGAGGTCTTTGAAACCAGGATACTTAGGCTCTGCCGTTCCTAAATTATTGACAGATGAAACCCCAATGGTAACTGATACAAAGCTCCATGATACTATTAGATCATTCCAGGCGAAGAAATTATTTGACAAGTACAATTTTATAAATTTGCCAATCATTTCCACTTCAAAGTTGTCATCATCTTCACTTGAAGATCAAGTAATGTCAACGCCCAATATTTATGATGCATCAACCATTGTGATTTCCATTCATGACCCAGCTGAAGTTTGGGCACATAGGGATCCTGTTACAGGAATCTTGGATCCATCCAACTCTGTCATATTGGACCCATCTACAAGCTTGATCAAATGGTCATTGGATCAAAAATTTGGATTTATCGACATTAATGTCCCATCCACCATAAGTGGTGAAGAGGAAATCAATTATAACAATATTAACACCGCGCAAGACATATTGTTATCAATATGGGACAATTATATACAATATTTTAAAGTTTCGAAATTGGTGTTTGTCGGTTTCGGTGACGCTTACAATGGTATCATCCACCTTTTCGGGCATCGTGAAGTAAAGACAATAGTGAAGGCTGCAATATGTTTTGTCAGTAAGACTACTCAATTACGTCCAATTGTATCGGCAATCGACGAATCGGTAACTGATTGGTTTTACAGGAATTCATTGGTCTTCACTTCAAAGAAACACGAATGTTGGGGTTTGACGAATACCGATTTTGAAGAGGAAGATTATGAATTCATCAATCATGCCAATGTTGATGAAAAAGTTGGTCTTCACCCTAATGGAGATAATGTATCCAACGGTAACGGTTTGATAAATGGTAATAGTGCTCCTGGATATAACGGTGGTAAGAAACCAAGAAAGAAATTCGGAAGGGTGTTAAAAGCGGACAGTGATGGTTTGTTCAACATCGTTGATGAAAGGTTTGAAGAGTGTTGCGATTTCATATTGGACTCTTTTGAAGACTATGATGAAAGTTCTAGCAGTTAGATGTATTTTTAAAAAAAAAATTTTGTACGTTTATTTATGTAGTAAGTAATTCGCTTAATTATATATTTCTAAAATGGCTTTATATATATAGCACAGAATTTTTACTGAAAAGAATGGAAATACAAAAGAAACTATAATATGACAAGTGGTAAAAGTTCTATCTAATAATAGGTATTTTGGCAAAAAATTTAAGAAAATTGCGATCATAAAGCACTTGGGAAACGTTCATTAAATTGTCTCTCCAAATCATCAACATCAATGTCACTGGTGATACTATTTTTCTTTTTATGACTTATTCCTTCAATTGAAGTAATTTTTTCTGTAGGAGGAATGCTCTCTTGCTTTTTCTTTGGTGGAGATTTCAAATATTTTGGCTTTCTTGGTTTTGGAGGAGGCAGTTTCTTCTTCGTTAATGTTGATAATGAAGTGGATCCAATTGGTGATAAGTCAGACACACCATTGCCTGAAGATGCTCTTGGCGTGGAAGTTGTACTGACTCTGTTCAAAGTCGACTGAGGAGTGATTGTAGAATAAGTGGAACCTGTAGATGTTTTCGACTCTGTCTTGTATAACAACTGTTGTGGAGTGATGGATCTTTTCACCTCTGGTTTCTTAAAACCATTGGTGGAAGTATTTCTAAGCAGACCATCTTCAGTGTATTTACCATAACCGCTAGCAGTTTTGGCTGGCGCTGGTTCCTGAGTACGATTGAGCAACATCAGCACTCTTGATTGAATTGATTTTGTCCTTTGAAGAGGTCTTTCCCTCTCTACAGGTGGTTCTGGATCCTCTTTTATACTCTCAGAACTCTTTCTTGAGTTCATTGCCGATGTTGATGAATAAACAGAATTTGCAGAGTTATTACTGCTGCTACTAGAATGATAAATTGATTGGAACCCATTCAATGAGTCTGAACTCTTTGTAGCGTACATATCAAACGATGGAGTTCTTGATTTGGAATGTGAGCGTGTTGGTGCTTTGATCCTTTCCTTCCTGTCACCGGTCAATAAACTCTTTAAGCTGGATATGCTGTTTCTTTTCTTTTTCAACTCTTCGCTTGGCTTTCTGGAACCTGTGTTATGGTTCGAAACTCTGCTATATGAAGACTTAACGCTATCACCTGTATTCTGTGATCTCCAAATTGATCTTCCACTATCCTGTCTGCTCAAGTTTCGTAAGAAATCCACATTTGAGTCAATATGGAATTTTGGATCTGGCTCAAATTCCACAGTTTCCATTCTACCTGTGATTTTTTGCTTTAAAGTTTCCAATTGATCTGAAGATGACAGATATGTTTTAAAGTCATCGGCAACGTACATACTCACAGGTCTCTTGATATGAGATGAAGTCCTTGAATTAGGTCTGGAAGGCTTCAAAAGTGGTTTAGCAAACTTCTCACTGTCAGAAGCGCGATTCATTTCAGCACTGTTTTGATTCAAGTCCTGAATATGGGATGAAATCATGTTTCCAAGACTAGAGTTCAAGGAAGGTTGAGACTTGCTATTGTTATGCGAATATGAAGATATACCACTAGAATGACCATTTGAGAACAATTTGGATTTATCGATTGTGGCAAAAGGATCTTTTTGACCCGTGGAAATGGATTTATGTGGTGGTATTGTAGCCTTGGTTATCTTTGGAGCTTCTTTGAGTGGCTGTCTGCTTGGTAACACAGGTTTGATTTCCTCTTGAGATGGTGACACTTTCTTTTTGTACCAGTTTTCAATTGGTACTGGTTGATTTCTCATTTTGCAAACTTCCTCTAACAACTGGTATGCATTTGGTCTTGCCCTTGGATCTACCACAAGAAGTTTGCTGATTATATTTTTCAATCTTGATGAATAATGAGGACTACTTGGGAACGTATATTTGGCATGCAAGATGGCATATTCACCGCCTCCAGAATTTCCATTTATGTGATTGTTTTCAAAAGGTGTGGTATAGTAACAAACTTTGTACAAAAACACACCGAGAGCCCAAACATCTGATTTTTCATCAATTGGGAACCCTCTGTAGAGATCTATCATCTCCGGCGCTCTATATTGAGCGGTTGTATGTTTCATTATATCATCTTGCAATATCTTAAATTCATCAACATTTCTAGGAGGTCTGAGTATTCCAGATGCAGATCCGAAATCACATAGTTTATAGTTTCCTTCTCCCGAAATAAGAACATTTTCAATTTTGATATCTCTGTGGATCAAAGGAGGAGACATGGCGTGCATGTTACAAACCCCCTCCGTTATCTCTGCCATTATTTTCAAAACTTCAGATTCCGTCAACTTGTTCACCAATCTAGAGTTCATAAAGTCAATCAACCCATTTCCAGAACAATACTCCATTAGCACAAATACTTCATATCCCACTCCGTTGGCCATTCTCGAGGCATGAGAGTCTATATAGGATACGATACATCTATGTCCTTTCAACCTTTTCATTGCGTCAACTTCTGCTCTCAAGATGTTCAAAGTGACTTTGTCAGGCACAGCGACTCTCTTAAGACATGCAACTTTGTTATCGTTATATGGAGGTGAAATTTCGCATGTGTAAACATGGGCATACCCACCTTCAGAAAGATATTTGGTGACTGAGACCTTATGGGAACCCACAGTCAACTGCGTCCCAGGCCTGTAAGCATTGGGTGGTACCGGTTTCATTATATAGGTGTGCTCTATGCGCTGTTTAGAATTGAAGATTCCGCTTATAGCCCAATATTCTTATCGTGATAAAACTGAATTCAACTAAAAAAATGTCAGCTGTTGAAACTTGTTCTTAACAGCTCCAAATTTCATATACAGCACCGCTCAATCGTCTAAATTGATAGGCCAGTGAAGAGTAATATGAAGAGTAACAACCGGTTAGTAACAATTTTCTGCTTTTTTCAATTTTCCTTTAACTTTTTTTATTTTTCTTTTTCTGTTTTGGATTTGTCAAATTCAATTTATTTAAAAGAACAAGCTCAGGGGATTAAAGAGAGTTGATGTTGAGTATATATCTAGGTATGTATGTGTATTAATAAGGTTTATATCTAACATCACTCTTCTTCTTCTTCTTCTTCTTCTTGTCCTTCTTATCCTTGTCCTTTTTGTCCTTCTTTTCCTTCTTATCCTTTTTGTCTTTTTTATCCTTCTTCTCCTTCTTCTTCTTCTTCTTACCATCAGTATCTTCAACTTCACTATCAATATCCATATCAACATCCAGATCATTTGAAACCTGGAAGAAGTGTTCCGGAGTGGACAATCTCAGAGAAGTCTCCCAAATCCTGAAACAACCGTCTTCCCCTCCGGTATAGATCAATCCATTTTCTCCATCAACATGAATGGCTCTGACAACCTCTTCTCCATGCCCACCAAGCAAAAGAATAGCAGAGTCCGTATCTACTTTTTCAGCTTTCTGATCAAAAGGATACAACATCAAATGACCTCTAGAGTTCGCACCGCATGCAACATATCCGGGGCATACATCAATGACATATTCACAATCCCAAGCAGCTCTGACATCACCAAAGTCGTGAGGAGGTTGTGGGTTGGTCAATTCTTCTGATGTGTCTTTTTCAAGATCGTGGATGGCGAAAGTTTCCATATGAGATAAAGTGGAAATTCTAAAAGGGGAAACGAAACTTGCTGAATGGATCGAGGCAAAGTTGATTACTTGGTAAAGCGCATCCTCCTCATCTTCGATGCTGAGATCATAGATATTCACATAACCATCTGTAGAACCGGATAACAAAAGCTGTTTATTAGTTGGGTGGAATTTGACATCTGTTACATCGTCATGATGAGAATCAACAAAAGAACGTACCAATTTTCCCGTTTCCAAGTCCCATATGTGGACCTCGGCATCTACACCTTGAAGCTCAGTACCAGCAGCTAGTAAACCATGACCAAATCCCAACGAAATGTACTTCGAAGCCTTATCGTTTGTCAATTCTCGTACTGGAATATCAGAAGCACTATTCAAATCCCAAATTTTGATCTTGTCCTCTGCACATGTTGCTATCAAGTTGCCATCCCCAATGGCCTTCATTCCATTTATGGTGGAATCGTGAGCCTGGATAACTCTTAAAGGTTTCAAAGTGGAAGAAGCTGTGGTTGGAAAGATCTTCACAGAACCATCACTGTACGCTGCTGCAATTCCATGTGATCTCACTGGAGCTATGAAAAGGGCCCAGTTATTCCCATTCTCAAAACACCCTTTCTGTAAAGCCTTCATGATCTCTATATCTCTAATACCTCTTCTCTTCTCTTCTCTACTGGAATTGAAATCAGAAAAAACGAAAAGAAAAAAAAAAAAATTGTAAAAAAAAAATTGTTTATTATTATAAACAGAAAGGAAGGACTTAGGCTACTGGGGAAGAAGATATGAGTAGTATTATAAGTAAGTATCGAAACATTTTCATCACTTGTCTATATCAAAATATCAGATATACTAACGACGGTCAATAGAAAAAACTAGCAGTCGTTTCGCTCCTAAGCTCACCCAGAGGAAACAATCGAGAGGTGGTACTCCTATCGCATCAAAAAGCGGTACTCCCGTAGTACAGAAGGTTGTACAATTAGAGGAAACAACTGAAATCATTTCAAAGGATGCAGAAGATGTTTCAGAGGATAAAGTTGAAGAAAATCCAGAGCAAGATCAGGTCACAGAGGCTTTTGCGAATTTGAAACAGAATATATTTGAACCGAAGGATGTTGATCCAATTGAATCTTCTGAAGCGATCATTGATGATGATGATGATCCAAAGAAAAAATCCACTACAGTTTTGATTCACCCTCCTCAGCTGCCAAATAAGACACGCAGATCGTCGTCAATTCTGGGGGCTCCCGCTTCTTTGAGAAAAGGATCTATTTCAGATGATAATAGGAGGATGCGTAGATTGTCATCCATTACATCAAGTTTGGGAGCTGGAATGTTGAGAAGAACAAGTGTTTCATCTTCTAGTACAACTGGTACTCCTCCAACCCGCATCAGTCTGGTGAGTGTTGCCGAACCGTTCAGAATCGATATACCTACAGGCCCACCAACTAAGGTTGCAAAACCGCGTGCCAAAAGCTCACAAAATAAGTCTTTAGGAAAGATAACTATGAAGAGGAGAGCTTCTAGGCTGTCTTCTGTGGCTGAGACAAAGGAAACTCCTTCTCCTGCCCCTGAACTGCATCTGGAAGAGGAGCCGGTGAAGGAGCTGGTAACCGAGCCGATAGCTGAGCCGATAGCTGAACAAGAAACTGAGCAAGTAACTGAGCAGGTTATTGAAAGGCCACTTTTGGAGAAATCAAGTGTTAGAGAACCATTCAGGGAGGAACCAATTATTGAAGAAACAATTGCTGAAGAGACAATAGAGGAAGAAGCAAATTCTGGTCTGGCGGGAAGTTCTGTGCAGATTGAAAAATCTGACAATGAGAAGATTGAACAAGAGAAACTGGATAATGATGGCGAGCAAACCATTGTTTTAGCTGTTGGTGAGGAAACGATACAGTTAGTTGCTCCAGATAGAATACCTGCAGAAGACTCGGCTCTGCGTGTATCGCCTGAGTTGGAAACCTCAGCAAGCCCTTCACCAGCTGCAGCTAGCCCTTCACCGGCTGAAGAGGTTGAAAAATCCGAACCAAGACATCAAAGGAAACGAATGCTGCCGTTATCTTTCAAGCCTCGTAAGGAGCAGACTAAGAAAGCTAAAAGAACTTCAGAAAGACTTGTTGCTCAAGCTGCTAAGAAACAGGCTGATCCAACTTTTGTTCCTCCCGAGGGCACAGAGGAAAAAATAGTTACATCGGCCAGTCTTAGTTCAATACCCAGAAGTGAACTCCTTAAAGATCAAAAGAAATATGAGGAGTACAAGATCAAAGATGAAGACATTAAAATGGAGGATCTTTGTAAACCAGTTTTCCCATTTGGTGAAAAATCAGAATATTTCGATTTGGCCCAAGTTGCCGCTGAAAAGAAGAGGAAAGATCTGATTGAAAGACGAAAGTTACGTATTGAGGCAAGAAAGGAGGGTCGGAGTTTTATTGATCATTTGGAAGCAAAGGAAAAAGAAGAGAGAGAAAAGAGAGCAGCTGAAGGACCAACTGATGTTGATGATTCTCAGTCTTCAAAAGAAAATACCAGCAATATTCAATTGAAATTGGGAGAAGGTGGTACATTGGCCCTTCAAGAAGATTCATTATTTGTGGATAGGCATGGTGGTCAAATAAATGATGATCGTGAAAGAATCACTGAAAATGCATTTGAAAACCCAGTTATTTCATCAACGTATGGTAAAAGAACTCCAGTTGACAAATGGACTTCAGAGGAAACTAAAACTTTGTATCAAGCTTTGTCAACATGGGGTACAGATTTTAATATTATAACACAATTATTTCCTCATAGAAGCAGACGTCAAATAAAGTTGAAATTCAACTTGGAAGAAAGAAAACGTCCATTCATCATTGATTTGGCATTGAAGAGGAAATTACCAATAGATTTTGATGATTTCTGTTCACAATCCAAATTGAAATTCAAAACCATGGATGAATATAATCAAGAATTGAAAGAGTTGAGAGAAAAACATGAACGTGAAGTGAAGGAAATGCTTGAAGCCCTGGAGAAACAAAGGAAAGAAGATGTCGAAGTGCAAAGGAAAAGAGAAGTGGAAATTAGAACCGGTGTCAAATCCATGTCTAGAGCTGAGAGAAGAGCCGAATTGCGTAAGAATGAAATCGTCATTGGGGAAGTGGTTAAAAAGCAAGAGGATTAGGTATTTTTATATTATATATTGGAAAATTAATGAAAACATGCATCGATATTATAAAAATCCACAGCACTAGTACCCATCGTACACCTATAACATTTCCATAAACCTATAACATTTCGATCTTGATCGATATAATGCCATTGTAGTGGTAAACCTAAATCACATAAAATAATAATTTTCAGTTATTGTAAGAAAAACAAAAAAATAAAAGCAAACAGCATATCAATCATTACCACATTTGATTACAGAATTACAATGATATGACTTCTTCTTCTTCTTCTTCTCATCCTTCAGTATCGCTACCTGCACTGAAAGATGATCTTTCTAAACGCACCACAACAACCACCACCGCGTCAACAGGCAGTACTAGAAATAATTTCAAAAATTACAAATTCACCATTGACCACAACAAATCACAAGATTACTTAAACATCAAGATATCATCAACATCAACAACGACAACAACACTACTACAATCTTCAATAGTACTATCACTCTTGTCGGCATGCATAGTGGCACTTTTGTATCATTTCTACTACTTTCATCATTGTCTTGTTTCCACTACTCCACTGTTGTCATCGAACGAAAAAGTGCCGATGATTATGCTTGTGTTATCATCATCATCATTGATCATGTTAATCATCACGATCAAGAGTCTTATGACGGTGGAAGAATCAGTGATGGTGATTGATATAGGTATGCAGTTGTCCAGTGCGTTTGTAGTGTTTGGATTCATCATTTGGAAAAATACGAAATTTTACAGTAGAAGTTCAATAAGAAACGTTGTGATCAATGAGTATTTTAAAGGTTTTGAAGTTATTTATTATATATGTTTGATTCTGGAGATTGATAATGAGAAAAAGTTGATAGTGATGTTTCCTAAGTTATTGCCCAGGTTGGATATGTTGGTGGAAATTTACAACAAGATACAAAATTAAGTATATGCAATTGATATTTTTACAAAATAATAATAATATATAAACTTATAAGGAAGGATTTTCGTAACCGACAACATTTCTATTGGAAAATCCAATTAAACTCTTGACATGTCTTATAAACCAAGGATCAATTCTCAATGGCAGAAATTCATCTTCCCTCTTGTATGAAACATAATTCCCATGATTAATGATGTCCATCTCAACGTTATGCAACGCTGTAAAATGTTGTGTTTGTCTAAATTCTGCCAATGTTGTTGCATCACGACAATTATTACCAATCTTGTCATCGGAGCATATTTCATCCTTGACCCATAATCTCAAATATGGTCTATAACGATGATCATGAAATTTGATGTTTGTAAGACCCTTTTCATACTCTCTTTTCAAAATTTTTTCGAAACCATGAGGTACATATGCCTTAACACCTTCATATAAAGTTGGAATTAATGGTGATAATTCCTCTAATGAATAATGATGATTATCACGACAATGAAACATCGATTTTTCATCAAAGGCTTTTTGCTTCAATGACAATAACTCTTCATCGTATTGGGCACGATTTATCTTTGGATCATTCACATGTTGAGTGAAATTGGCATCCAACACTTTTAAAAATTCCACATATTTATCATCAACCAAGTCTTTATTTGCATAAAAATTTGTAAAAGCCAAACCTGTGATGTCAACATAAAGCCCAGTTTCTGTGTCAATAAATCTTGCATCAATATCATTTTGACCATTACCCTTGATACGACTGAAAAATGAAGGTGCCACATCTATATAAAATTTTCCAATCCCTGTGGCAGAAGTGCTACTCGCATCAACATCTCGTTCCTTTGTCACATCTGACACCAAAGATCTATTATAACTTCTAGCCAATTTATATAATGAAGCCATGGTCACTTGCACATCGGCATCGGTATCCCAGGGCATATTTAAACCATTCCAATACCATGATAACATGGTACCGTGAGCAATCCAAGTTGTTATTCCAGCCTTTGTTGAGAATCTTAACCAAGCTCTTATAGTTCTATGTAATACAGCGACATGTTCATAATATGGCGCGTCTAATTTGTGGAAAAATCTCCAATCATAATGAGCACCAGCAATTGGTCTACCGATGATTGCACTTTCATGGAAATGTTTTTCAAAATCGGGAGCTTTTGATATCGTATTCCTCATCGATTTCAGCAATACATAATCTAAATCTTGTTTGTCTTTGACTCCACCGTTTAATGCAACAATATGTTTTATTCTTCTAATTTCCTTATCCTGATCGAACTCAAATTCACTTGAAGTTAAATTAACCTCTATACCTTCTACAGTATCATAATTGACGAGTCGTACTACATCATGTGTAATATTCAAATCATCTTTCCGTAAATTTAAACCAAGTTCTTGAGATTCATTCAATGCCTTATTGAACAATTCCACTTGTTCCAATATGCTGATCCCTTGTTCCAGAATTTCATCCAATGACTTATTTTCCAATTGTGATTGATATCTGATATATTCTAAGGAGTCAATCACCGACTGATTTCTTGCACCATAAATTGGGATCCCAGTTTTCGGATCTTTTAAAGTTGGTATAATAAGAGCGCTATCATCGGGTCCAGCGCCTAACAATATTACTCTATCCGGTGGAGGCGCTACATGCTTCAAATAACTTGCACCCATAATCGCCCTCACTTCTTGAGGATATGACCGATCACAGAACCCATTAATTTTAAATTGAGGGAACCCCTTTTCAATATCCTTCTCTTCTAAAGATTCACATATACCAAAATGATGACGAATATTATAGTACCTTGTAAAGGATTTACAAGTGAAATCCTTCCCAATGAAATGATGATACCATCTATTACTTGCCTTTAATTTCAAATCCAAATTCACCCAATCATTCCAACTAAATGGGATTTTAAACTTGTCAATGTCCAATTCATTATTATTGATCAATCGTGTAGTCTTCGCCAATAACAACGAGGGCATTAACCTTGGATCAAATTCCTTATCCGCGGTGGGTACAAACTCTGAAGAGCTACTATCTGTGAGTTTGAATTTTGAATATGAAATCAATTTTTGCAATTTCAATGGGAGATGTGAGACACCAGTGACATCTTCGGTATCAATGACAATAGGAGAGTTTAAATAACTTATAGTGGGAAACGTGGTGTTTATATAAGTGAATCCAGTCAACAGTAATAACACTATCAATAAGATATATTTTCTAAATCGTATGGATCTCTTGGATCTCGATGAGATCAAAGAACGGCATCTCCTTTTAAATAAAACTGAACACTGGGTCACACTAGACGGGAGTGTGAAGCTTTTCATGTTGAATAAGATATGTGGTTACCATGTGTGTGAATGTGTCAAGTGGTTGTTGATAACAGTTTGTAAATTGGAAATGCTGCTACTTATTTTAAACGGCGCCTAATCTTTGATCGCTGCGTAATAATAATGATAATAATAATTTGAATTCTTTGAACGGGAAAAAATTTTAGTTTAAAAGAAGAATTTGCCAAGTAAAAGTGCCATTTGAGAAGAAGGCTTATCAACTGTCTGAATAATATGTGTCTTTCCAATGGTGAGAAACGCTATATCACTGAATTTTAAAACCTCCAACCAGTATATGTCTAGATCTGGTGGTCTTGTGACAAGCGATCTCGTCAAAATCTCTCCTTACATTTTGAGTGCTAACGCACTTTCAGGGGGCAGCACCTGAACTGAACTGTAAAAAATGAAAACCCAATGGAGTCCGAGTTATATTCTCACCGACCTACTATCTACATATAAATAATACTATTTCAACCTTCACTTCAACTGGCTCAATTATGACTCATCTAGTCGATCGATGTCAACTCTCTAAAAGACATAAGCAGATATCAAGTTGTTTATTCCCTGCTTTAACTGATGGCACGCGCGTCATACATGACTTACAAGCAAGGAAATAAGAGGGTGGTACTAATTACTGGTTTCTACTCAATTACAATTACGGTATCAAGATATCAATGAACTTGTAAACAGTGTTCAGTAGAGATATCAGGCAATGGTATCCTTGACATCCCCAGTGATGAATATCTTTTTGTTTTCACTCTCACAGAGACAATGACTACAATTCTCAATTCCCAAACAATCAACATAATATTACAACAAACACCACAAGATGTCTTTGACATTTGAAACAAACAACACTAAACACCCCCTCATTATCATTCAGTGACACTTGACCTATAATCTTTTTTCTCTTTTTTAAATTCCCCCACCAAAAACAATGTATCTATATATGAATGTATGAAATATCTTAAAAACTCCAAATATCTTTTCTATCACCATTTGTGAAACCTCCTGTGAGGTTCTGATTACTGTTATTACCACCGTTGAACATCATATCAAAACTGTTATTACCCAAACTTGATAAATTATTGATATTATTATTATAATTATTATTATTGATATTGACATTGTTAATACCATCAGTGCCCCATTGTTGCATACGATTTGGGTCTTGTGAACTGGTTATATTTCTCACGGTTGACCCCATTGGGAATGTCCTTTGCTCAACCCGCTTCGAGAAATTATTATTAATATTGTTTTCGTTCCCAATGTTATACAATGATGAATTCAATTCATTCAAAGATGAGAATCCAATTGGTCGCTGCTGTTGAGCTACCACTTGCTGTGATGAGAAATTCCCCAAATTATTGAGATAGACACCGGATTGTGTCATTGTATCCGATCTTCGTGCCTGGTGTTGTTTCAAATCTTGTTCCTTGGATCTTGTTATTTGCTTCAAACTTTTATCAATCTCAGTTATTTGATATAGGAATGGTTGCAAGTCTAACCCATTGTCAACGTTGCTAGTGATATAAGCTCCAAGATCGTCTTGAAGTGGTTTTATGTTTGTCATTACTATTATACACAACTACGATCCAACCAACTCCCAGTGTGTCGTATATATATATATATATATGTATGTGTGTATGTGATTGTCTTCTATACAAAGTTGTTTGGCGTTGAAAAATTGAAAATATTTTTTTTTTTGCTCCTCGAGGCACAAAAAAACCACAAGAGAAGAACAACTTTAAAAGCAACTACTTACCCCTAATATTCTACTCTCCATTATGAACGCAACTGCCACGCTGGAATTCCCTGGGTGGATGATGCGCCTTCATCAGCATCGTTGCTAGAATCCAGAGGTGGTGGTGGTGATGTTGTCGAGATCGATGCAGCTGTTTGCTGCCAAGCTGGGACTTGTGTCTTTGACGTGGAGGTGGTGGAGTCATTCAGTTGCTCACGTTGAACAGTATCTGCATATTTTTGCCAATCAGGTGTATCATCATTTTGCTTCGTGGTGGTGGTGGCCAAAATTTCGTTTGCACTCGGTACAGCACTAGCTGGAGGAATTTTAAACCTCTCTAATTTCTCTTCTGGTTTCAAGGCTACATCTGATTTTTCCGGGAATTTCAAATCGGATTGAAGTAACACTTTTTTCAAATCATTCAATTCTGTTTCCAAGTTTGTCAATTCTTGTAATACAGTGGATTTTTGAGAATCAAGAGTGGTAATCATTGTAGTTTTAATATTTTCAATTTCCAATTTCAAATATTTCAAACTCTCTTCATTCAGTATATTTTTCTCATTTGTCTTCAAGATGATGTTATCAATACTTGTCAAAGTGTCGTCAATTTTTTGTGATTTCAAATTGTTTTCTTCAATAAATTCATCTTGTCTTGATTCTAATGATTCCAATAATTTCTCTATTCTGGAAAATTCTTGATCGATTGATTCCTTCTCCTGTTCTAATTGTGATTTAGAAGGTGGTAATATATTTGGCAAGACATATCTGGTAACAATTTGATATAAACCATATGTAACACCAACTGTGGTGGTGGCCATTATAAAATAATCCTTCCAATCTCTTTCAGGAATAGGTGGAGGATTCGGGTAATAGTCTTGTGCATTGACGAGATTTGATTGTGGCAAAGCTGTAGTATTATTATTAGCAGCTTGTAATGATGATGATTGTGATTGTTGCTGCTGGGCTCTCTTTAACAGTTCTTGAATTTCATCCAGAGTTAATCCTTTGCTTTCGATGAATTCGATTCTTTTGTTCAAGGGAGAGTCACTGATCGATGGATCTTTCAAAAACTCTACGGCAGAGTTGATCAAATCTTCTCTTAACGACATGATGTTGTTGTTATAACACTGATAATGACTTGTCCAATCTGTGTGGTGTTTTTTGTCGGTTTTATTTTTTTTCTCTACCAAAATTGATCAGAGAGAGATAAAGAGAGAGTTGTACAGAATGGATTATGAAGAACTATTCAATGCCATTCACAATGGTGGTGCGATAGATTTTAACCAGCCAGTGTTGTTCTATATAGAACTAGATGATTCCTTGGATAATGCTTACGATTTCGAAATCTGTATGAGATTACTCCCTTTATCTGTTCAGCAAAAGATCTTGAATAGGAAGTCGATGAAGGATAAACAGTTGAAACTTTTAAATCAATTGATATTACCCTTTGTACAATGTCTATACCATAGATCAAAGAGTGTCAGTTTCCCCGATTTCAAATATAATAAATTTGGTAAACCGTATTTAGACAACGTTGGGTTTAACATTTCCGATGAAGATAATATGGTTTCAATAATTGTTGAATTTGGCAAAAATTCAGAATGGGGTTGTGATTTGGCCAATTTGCAAGATATAGAGAGATTTAACACCAATGGTGAATTTTTGGATAATTTCAAAGATATCTTTGCAATGGAGGAGTTTAATTATATAAACACGATACAAGATAGAGATGAGCAAAATTTAGTGCTAACACGGTATTGGGCATTGAAAGAAAGTTATAGTAAATTATTGGGGATCGGTTTGAACGAATCATATCAAAAATTCAATTTCCAAGATCGAGTGGTAATTTACAAGTCAAGTTCTGTGTCTTGTCCAAGAGAAATATATAAAGGATTGACCAGAATTGATGATGTTAAATGGAGTCATTACTCATTAACTACAGATGATTGCAATTATATAACATCATTGAATTCAAATATTGTGTGCTCAGTTTTCAGCTCCTCACTGGTTGAAGACATGGTGCCGTTGGTGGTGAATATCAATTTGCAATTGTTGATCAATTTCATCAAATGCTCTTCTTCTTCTTCTGTGTAAAGTTAAAAAAAAAAGTGAAAGAATAAAAGAATCAGAGCAACAAATAGAGGTTTATAGAGGTAGATAGATTAAAGTGTACACAAGTATATAACTCCAATGCCCATTGTACTATAAAAACAGCAGTTTCATTCAGATCCACTTTCTCATCACAACACTTAATGACTTCTTCTATACCGCAAGACTCCAAAGTGGTCTCTCAAAAGACAAGAACTCATTTGATATCTGGATTTACCGGTGGGTTGACCTCTGCTATTGTTTTACAACCATTCGATTTATTAAAGACAAGGGTGCAACAATCCACCGATTCCACTATAAGATCTTCGATCAAGGATTTGAAAACCGTTTCAGAATTATGGAGAGGTACGTTACCATCAGCTTTAAGGACATCAATTGGTAGTGCATTGTACTTGACATTTTTAAATTCAACAAGAGTTTACCTCTCCAAATACCACGAACCACATATCACCACCTCGTCATCCACCTTGGTGCGGTTGTCACCACAGGAGAATTTGATGACGGGGATGTTTTCAAGAGCCGTTATTGGATGGGTCACGATGCCCTTCACCATATTGAAAGTGAGGTATGAATCAAGTCTTTACCATTACAAATCCATTAACGAGGCAGTCACTTCCATATACCAAAAGGAAGGATTGAAAGGCTTTGTCAAGGGATATTGGGCCACAACGGCAAGAGATTCCCCATATGCGGGACTCTATGTACTATTTTACGAACAATTTAAAATCATCATTCCCAAACTTTTCATCTCATCATCATCAGAACCATTGCAACAAACAGCTCAGTTCAACACTTCCAAATCAGTGATAGTGAACACTTCATCGGCAATGTTAGCTGCTTCATTCTCCACGATAATCACAGCACCATTCGACACTATCAAGACCACTATGCAATTGAACCCCATGTTGAATTTCTCTCAAACTTGTGTCCAATTGTATAAAAGAGGTGGACCAAGAAGATTCTTCGATGGGTTGTCCTTGCGGTTGGTTAGAAAGGGGTTCAGTGCCGGTATTGCCTGGTGCCTCTATGAAGAGTTGATCAAATACTTTAAATAAAAGAACTGTATATAGAACCAAGAGTAGTAATATTCCCCTTTTAGGCAGTTGTAAAGTTTTTCTTAACA